>BRDA01066785.1:4814-44859 GCA_036984385.1 Crenuchus spilurus | reverse complement strand
CAACTGCTTCCTGGATGCCGTGGATGGGCACCTAACCCTCAACTGCTTCCTGGATGCCGTGGATGGGCACCTAACCCCCAACTGCTTCCTGGATGCCGTGGATGGGCACCTAACCCCCAACTGCTTCCTGGATGCTGTAGATGGACACCTAACCCCAAACCTGCTCCTCAGGGCCCCCAAGATAGTCCCCATATTGGTCTTCATTTCAATGTTTCTCGAGTTGAATTGGACCATTGGGATGGGGACACATGTACAGTTTTAAAGGCTTTTTCAGGGATTCTTTAAAAGATATGTAGAGGAAATCCACACAACAAAGAACAGCCAGGAAATGACTGACATTAAAAGAGTCATAAACAGTCCAATGAACATATAATTACAGTCATCTATAACAAATGTCTCTCTTCACTGAAAGTCGTGGCTTAGATTAGGTTAAACAAAGCCTGGAGTGTGGGAGGTCACTTTCAGCTGATTATGGCTTTCAACACTTAAACATACAGCTGGTAAGACAAACAGATATTATCCTAATTATATTGTGCGCTCACTCAACAGTCATTACATTACAGCCATAACATTAAAACCACCCCATTGTATCTAAAGTCATAGAGCATTTTAGCTCCACTGAGTATACAGACTGTAGTCCAGCTGTTTCTGTTTACTTTGGTAGCTTCCTTCAGTGTTCAGGACCCTCACAGGACCAGGTATTTTTCATGGTGGATCATTCTCAGTGACCCTGATGTGGGGGTGGTGTGTTAGTGTGAACCAGACTACAATTTAAACATACAATGAGATGCACTTTGTGGCAAAATCAGAACATAAATTACAAATACAAAACTGTGCAATAAGATGCTAATTTTGTTCACTTTTAAAGTCTCGAAACAGCACTAATTTATTTATATATACAGTTTATTCTTTGTGGTGCTACGAAGCTGCTGGTTTACAATCAGACAAGAAAATGATGCATTTCTGACCTCTAGTTAATGTTTTGAAGCCTAACATGCCTCTACCAATTGGTAGAGATGGCACAATCACATTGTGTTAAGTTCAACACCTTCTTTAATAAGATAAAGTGACTTTAATATGCTCTACCAAATGGTTGAGCAGGATGGTAAAGGGTTAAACACCTCAGCATCACTGCTGGAGTCCAACAGCATCCACCAATGAAAGAGGACTGACTTTACATCTACAAGGTGGACCAACAAGGTAGGTGTGTCTAATAGAAAGGACACAATGTTCAACATCTCCAGCAGCTCTAGAACACCACCACCACATCAGTGTCACTGAAAATTATCCACCAGCTCTTTGGGGGGTCCTGACCACTCATGAACAAACAGATGGACAGATGTCAAACCAATATTTTCAGTGTCCCTGTCAAAACATGTTGATTAAAGAAACTTCAAAGCATACTTCCTTTTCTGCAGAATGATACGGTTCCTGTTTGCAGAAGGAACATGTTCTGGATAAACTCATTCCAGGAAAGTAAAGTTTCTTTTGTTGAGAATAAAGCACAGAAACTTCCTTTACCAAACATTTAAACAGCGCTTGTGTGTTTATCTCAGTGTTTACACTGAAACTGTGTAGGTGACAAAAAATCATACAAGTATGTAGCGTGAAGTCAGATATTTGAGTAAACATAAGGGCTCTTTCACATTTTTCACTTAACTGCACTACAATTGTGTCCTGTAGTGTGACCTAAAAGTAGTTATAATAGAAATATATGTAAAATATACTTATATGTATACTTACCTTCAATATTAGACACTAATTTTGGTATAATGCTTATTTAATCTAAAATGGTCAATAACTCGTTTCTTCATGATTTGTTGAACTTGTCACACTAAAGGACAACACTGACCACTGAAATAGTGTCAAATATTTGAGATTGAGATAAAAACTTGATCATGTGATCATGTCTTCGGCTTCACAGGAGTCCTTAAAAAAAAAACAAAAAAAAACAACAACATTGGACATGGGGTCACACCAGACGACAAAATGTACCTACATTCCTCCACTTTTAGAAATATACAGATGATGAAAAATGGTTTCAAAAGACAAACTAGAACTTGGATATACACAGGTCAGCCAAAACACTAAAAGTATATCCTTTCTAAAAAATCAATCTTTAAAATGTCAAAAAATTAATTTGCTCTACAAATTAACATGAGAAAATTTTTTTTTTAATTCTTGAAATTCTAACAAAATTCTTATGAGAAACTCATTACAAAAAACACATTTTTAAAAGTTTTTTTAAAAAAAACAATTACACATTATAAAAATATAAAATTTTAAAACAGTATTGTAAAAGTATATAAAAAATAAAATAAAACAAAACAATGGACACACTTCTAAATAGAGCTTTTAAAGTTTCTCATTTTTGTTTAAATCAAAAGGTTTTACATCTCAAGGAAGCATCATTATATCACTAACTGTAAATGTGTCCTATAGTGTGACCTAAAAATAATAATAAACAAAAAAAATATATACACAGTATATAGCATTATTTATTTCATATGAAGTCATCAATAACTTATTTCTTCATGAGTTGTTGAACTTCTTGCCTCACATTTACTGAAAACATCCAACAACATTGACCACTTAATTTTTTCAGTTAACTTCAGCTAAACAAAGTTGGATATGCGGTCACACCAGAGGACAAAATGTACCTCTGTTCCTCCACTTTTAGACATATGTGGATGATAATGATCAACTTTTGTTAAAATAGACACATATTTATTAACATTGAAACGCTTTTAATTTATAAAAGTTATAATTGATTGAGTCACACCATAGGACAGTTTAGAAATTTGGCTCAAAATGTTAAAAATCTAAGAGTACAGCTGTTTTATAACAACAGGTTGATATAAAACGAAGACATTTTTACAATTTACTGCATTTAAATGATGACAGCACTCATTCATTTGTGTGACAGTAAATATATCACGTTACGTTTCTGAAGGTCAGTAGAGTCATGTTTTGCTCTGATATTGTGCTTTCGTGTTGTTTAAACCAGATTAAATGTCTGCAAAGACTTCAATCTGCCTTTGTGTCAGGCCACTGCCTGTGGTGTTTAAATCGGCCGTCTGCTGGACAAAGCCAGGCTGGAACTTTTATAAAGCTGCTTTAGAAAAATAGGAACATTAGTGACAATGGCATAGGACTGGGTGTAATTTCAATAACAACCAAACTGGTTCATGTTCTCTTGTAGATTTTTTAACCCTGTAACCTGCAGACACTTCAGTTTTAGTGTAAGTCACTCATTAATCATTATCAACTAATTATCAGCTCTAGACACTATTGATTACATTAATGGTTCTTGGCATGGATATACTCTGGTCAGCTATAACATTTAAAGCACATTCTTTTTTTAAAAAAATCTAAGAATTTTAAAATGTCAAAGAAATTACATTTAAATGTAAATTACATTTGCTATACAAATTATGTCCAATTCTAAGCAAAGTAAAAAAAAAACATGAAGAATACATTTTAAAATTGTCCTTCTAATTTTAAAATTACAAATTTAGATTTTAATTTACAATTTTACTAAAAAGACAAACTAGAAACAAGGTTAAAAAAATCTAAGAAAAATATATAGACGTTTTGAAAAATGTTGAAATTGTAATGGAATTCTCATAAGTTTAAGTTAAGTTTCATTAAGTTTTGTTTTCAAAATATGTGCTACGATAGATATCTGAGACTATTATCTTTCATTTACAGCAATAAAACCAAGTAGCTAAGTTTTGTCGCTAATGTGAGTGACGGGCTGAACGACACCATATCTTTAAGTTGCCTAGTGACTTTGGCCTGGGTTTCCCTTGCCGGGTCACAATTACAAAAAAATCCTAAAAGAAATTCTAAAAACATATGAACACGACGAAGAATAGACACTAAAATATTTTAATTTTAATGCATTTCTTTAAAAATCTAAAACAGAATTTCTAAAAAATAAATCTTAGAATACATTTCTGAAAATGTTTAAACTAGAAATGATGTCAACATTTTAAGAACATTCAAAAATATGCAAAAGTATTTTAAAAATCAAAATATGCAGCACACTTTTTACTTTAAAAGTAGATTTTTTTTGTTTAAAACAAAAATATTGTATTATTTTATCTTCACTTAAAATCACAATTAACCTTTGACATAATGGTCTCTTATAGTGTAAAGGTTTTATATTTGACCCCTGAACCTTTGGGCTGAAGAACTATAAAATATGAGCACTATTAACATGCAGGTTCTTTACTGAAAGCAGATTTTTTTGGAAGTGGTTCTATATAGAACCAAAAACCCTTTCTGTTTAGAATATGTATTGAGAAACTTTTGTCCCATATTCAGGCCTTTTTACACTGAAATCTTGAACAAACTCCTTTAATACAGATCCTATCAGACGTCCTACATTTCTTTAGGTTTTTATTGGTTCTGCAGTCTCAGGGTCTCCTGAGCCGTCTGTGTACTACAGTCTGTACAGGAGCTCAGACCAGCCTTAACCCTGTCTCCTCATATCTGTATCATAATTAGCACATGTCTGACTAATGACCGTTAGAGCGGTCAGAGCGTGATCCCCCTCTGCTGAGTCTCCACACACAAGGCAACCTGGCCGGCATCACGTGAGGACCAAGCAGGAGGTTTGTCCTTTGCCCAATCACCCTTGCTGAGTCTCTTCCTGGCACCATCTTGGCGACGTCCCCTTCCCATAATGCCCCAGTTGACCCTGCCCGTCTCCACAAAGGAGGTCTGAGTTACAGTCATAAGCACGCCGAGCTCTCAGTGGGGATTTCAAGCTCAAACCAGTGTGATCGTTCGCTCAATTCTGGAGCACGTGCTTCTACTCGTGGTTCTTTGAAGTTCACTATGAACATTCATCAACTCGGTACGTTCTGCGTGTTCTCGATCAGTATTTACACATCTCAGCCTCTGCTTTTGCTCAGTAAACACTCCACACCAGGAAATGAAGAGCTTTCTGACCAATAACATGTCATCAATTCAGCAAAAAGAACAACAAGCATAACCGTACAGCCTCCTTTACCATCATTATACACAGTACTGTACAAACCTCAATATTTAACCTCGCAGGTATTTTTTAATAGTATTTTCCACCTGTGAAAGACCAAAACTACATGAAATAAATACAAAATATGTTGTTGCTTGATCCCTTTAAGTGATCAGAAAATGTGTTTCATGATTTGTAATATAAGAACAAGTGGTTACAATTTACTGCTAAACACTAAAAATGTAGGAACTGGCAGATTTTTAGCCCCAGAAATAATTCAGTTCAGGCTGCACAGCACTAAAGGGACTTTATGTAGGTCAGATTTCTGCCACAAGAGGGAGCTCTTCAGCAGGACAAGCTGAGTGCTCAGTTCTAGTTGTTTGGGATTCTCAATTAAAGGGCTGAATGCAAAAATAAAATAAAAAATAGTTAAGGAACACTTCAAAATGATCAGAACATATTTTTTGTAATATAATAAACACAAGCTGATTTTTACTGCTGAACATTAAAGACTTCACAGCAGCAGATAAAATAAAATGATAAAAAAAAGGCCAAGGTAGATACAATAAAAAAAAAATTACTAAAATCAACTGATGTAAACAAAAAGTAAACTTTTATAACATTATAAATAAATGTTAAAAATAAAATGTTAAAATTAAATAAATAAAAAAGATCAAAGAAAGCAAACTAAAAGGAAACTAAATTCATTCAAATAACTGAAAAAATAGCGGACTAAGACGCTGTCACTATGATCAGAGGATCGTGAGCTTGAATCCCGGTCATGCTGCTTGCTATCAACAGCCGGGACCCGAGAGAGTAAAATTGGCCGTGCTCTCTCCAGCCAGGTAAGATGGTACTTTCTCCCCAGCACTACTAAGTACTGTCTGCTGGCTCAGGCTTTTGCCAGGCAATCCATCAGAACTGGGGATTCTGTGCTTTCCTCCAAGCGTGTTGGCTGACTGGCGACAATGTATAAGCAGCAGTTGGAAAAGAGGCGGAGCTTGAATTCACATGCATTGGAGGAGGCCTGTGTTAGTATGCACCTTTCTAGAGCCAGGAACATTACAAGTGATGGGGAGAGTCAACGAATGGGCGGGTCAATTGGCTACCAATTACATTGGGGAGAAAATTGGGAAAAAAAAAAAAAAAAAAACCAAACAAACAAAAATCATCATAATTGTCCTACAGGTAATAAAACTAAAATAATAAAAATTAAAAAACAACATTTAAAAAATTACTAATATTGTATAATAAAAACAATGCAAAAAATAACTAAGAATATAGAGAAAGAATAAAGATGGAACAATAATTAATTACTTTGATCATTTATAGACATCACTGAAGTACTATATGATGGCATATGACCAGAGAATGTATTATGTGTTGTATAATAAACTGACTTTGACCACTTCCTTACAGACTTTTATTTTACTCTCTCTGCTTCCTGTTGACTGCCTCCACAGCTGTTTCAGTCTTAATTTGATTACTGGCCTTGTTGTGTGTAATCTGATCACTCTGACTGTTTTAGGTTTTTTACTCATCCTCTCACATCAGCCAGTTCCCATGACCTTGTCTGATACACAAACACAGAGGGGAAGAGTATCACTACGGACTGTGTTTGAACACAGAGGAGGAGATTTAGAGATTTCACAACCCCTGAAACATGAGACATAAATTGAGAAACTTTTACTCAGTGTGAATTTAAGCAGCTGAAATCAGTAAAAGTCACATTGTGCTCCTCAAAATACCCATAATTCAGCCTATTTAAACCTTCCTCGGGCACTAATAGGACAGGATTAAACATACCTGGAGATCCTGATGTCATTTTGTCTTTTATAAAAGCTCCTTTGTTGTTTTATTCTGTCAACATCAGCCATGTCAGTGTTTTTCTCCTCCTCTTTTGACAAATTATTGCCTTTTTCTCACCAAACTCAGAGCTCATCTGATCATTTTAGATCAAAGAAAATATTTTTGACCTCTGCTACTTGTCATATCATGAATATCCACAACCTTCCCTAGGAAAGAACCCAAAACCTAAATCAAATTTTAACTCTGGTTTTATCCCTAATTTTAAGCTCAACCCAAAAAATAAATCTAATTCTAAATAAAATCATTTTATTTATTTGTATTTATTAGTATTTATATTTAATAATGAATAAATAAATAAAAATATAATTAATAATAAATTATTATTATTGCTGTTATAAGATGAGTAGTTGTTTGATAAACATTCCTCCTTTGGGAGATGGGAGCCATAAAAAAAAGAAAGCGATGCCATTGTCAGGTGACACTGTAGCATCAAACCTGGTATTGACAGAGTGAGGGCTCTGGGTGACTCTTCTGTAGTCTGGGGTAATGATTAATGGTAAAAACAGTGGGAATAAACATCTCCAAACTATGTCACACACATTGTTTTATATTACAACATCACACTAACCAATCTGAGCTAGCTAAGGCTACTATATAAAACAAGCTATGGTGAGCTTCTCTGTGCTATTCTGAGGTTTTGGGTAGAATTACAGATGTGGCTCTGATTAATTCAGACAAACAGGGTTAGTTTACAGGGAACAGGGAAGTTTATTTCACTTTTCTGATCATTGGTTTGTTGTTTATTATGGATGAAATCTGGGTAATTGTGTATAATAATGGTTCATTCCATGTATACGTAATTCATCGTTATATAACTTGTGTATAACCAGAAGACGGATATTTAGAGATGTTTTTGCACTCTCACCCACTTACTGAAATCCTGGTACCAGCATTCAATGATTAATGTGTACATAATACCTTCACAGTGTTTATATAAACCTATTTATTTAGGTTTATTATGAGAAACAAATTTCATATAAAGTTTTTAATCTCTGATCCAGTTTCTTGCTTGTGATTCGGCTATGAAGCCAATTTGCTGCTTTGCATTCAGATAGACTGCGCAATCTCTACCAATCGGTAGAGGTATGTTAAGCAAAAAAAAAGCTAAATGTTAAGCTAAAAAATTTCTAAGTTTAACACTTTCTTCAAAAAGATATAGTGTCCAACATGGTCCAATATTGTATCATAAATGTTCTATATGTGGACTTTTCCAGTAGAAAAAAACTTTAACTGGACTATTTAAAACAGTAAAATAAGTCTGGAGTGAGTAGAGTCAATTCAAGTCTGATACTGTTATGCTCACAAACTTAAACAAACCCAATACGTAGCCTTGAGGAACACTACTCCACTGACATTCCAATGGAAGCATTATTATTAGTGCCCAACAAAATTCACAGGAAATGTTTCATAATTTCACAGACTTAGAGTCTCAAATATCACAGAATTCATAGTTTTTATAAAAGTGTTATTTCACAGCAGTTCTTCAATAAAACGTTAATTATATTGACTGTGCATTATGAGTGCAGTCTTGAACCCTACAAACATCTTTCTCAGTTTCATTCATATAGTGACTTTCACCAACAAAAAGACAGATGTATGTATAGATGGATGGATGGATGGATGGATGGATGATCTTTAAAATTAATTGATTTGTGCAGTAGAGTCATTAAGTGTGTGTGAAGATTCATCTCAGTAAGCCTACTGGCTACAATGTAGTGACATTTCAGTGAGGCACAGCTCACTCAACCCAGGACAAGTGCATTAGTTCAGCTTTAGTGTCAGTTTCATCCCTCTTCAGCACCTCCTTTAATCAAATATTTCATGGTTATATGAAGCCAAAATGTTGAGTAACGTCTAATTGCAGGTTCTTAAAACAGCAAGTAAAGCAGTTTCCATGTCCATATATTTGTTATGGCTCTACTATTGCAAGGACATTACATGGAGTTATTCTTTTATTACTGTTATCACTGCAAAACTTTAACTACTTTAACTAGGGGTGCACAAACTTTTGCACAAGACTTTTTATTTGGAAACAGTTGCTTTATTTTAATAGTGAACCTTTGGACAAGAAATCAAACATTTGTCTCGTTCTCTGTCTACTAGTATACATCCAAATATTTGAATATTTCATGTTAAAAAGTTCATTTTCATCCATCTTCTTAAAAGCTTAATCTAGTTCAGGGTCACAGTTGGTCCCCTTACACCTTCACTGGGCACTGGTTGGGCATTACACTAATTTAACTGCAGAAGATGCCAATCACTGGGAACATTTCACAAAAACCAGGACAACTTAGAGTACCCAATTTTTAGATATTTGTGAGAGGAGCTTAAATAAGCAGACATTTTTCAGAGCGACTCAGACAGCTGCTCAATTTTTCCCGCCTAAATTTTTCCCGCTCTGTCATTCATATGATAATGACATGGTAATTCCAGACATTCCATTAAATTAGAATATTTTATTTGAGTAAATTATTCAAACAGTAACTAACAAAATAAGGCTGTAAATGTGTCACTTCATGTGTAAAAAATATAAATAATTGCGTTTTTTCACTATATTGTAATTCTGCAGTAGTACATGGTCCAGTTAGTGGTCTCCTGGTACCCGTATGCAGCCGTGTACATATCACTGCTAATGTGGAGCTGAACACTGGCGTCATGGAGGCGCTGAGTATTTGCAGTGTCATCTCCATGCAGGGTTAGTCACTCTGTCAGGTACACGGCCAGACTGTGCTGTCCTCTATCTCTGCTGGTCTGATCATCATGACTCAGGCTGGATGTTCTACTGCCGGCTTTGGCCTGGCGTGTAACTCCTCTAATCTTTCCTTTCATACATGTCTTTCCACGTCCATTCCTACCCCTCCTCTGTACTCATTCATCCCTCCAGACTCCTCCTCCTCCTCGCTGTGTAAATCCAGGTTATTTCTGGGGGTCATATCCCTGTCTAATAGCCTTAGCACACTGCACGGTATACTATGACACAGCGAGTCCTGCCAGGACCCAATCAGGTGAACTGACCATTACAGGTGATGAAGGACTTTCTGCAGCATCACCACAGTATAGAGCACGACATTTACCTGAACTTCACTTCTCTCTTTACTCACGAGCTGCACGAAACACTTCTTACGACATCAAAAAGTGCTCCAGTGCTCAAACTCTGTGCTTTTAAAAGAATGTAATTAATGGGCATTTTATTTTGTGCATATTTTATTATTTTACTTAAAAGTAAAGGTTTGTTAAAAATATTTATTGCTCAAGTGTAGCTCTTTGATGGCTCAGGAGACTTATTGGAGACTTCACTGATGAACACAAGCACTGTTTAAATTATTTAACAAAAGCAAAAGTGTCATGTAGAGAAGTTAACTTAGAAGTGCAGAGTCCATACTACATTTTATTAGGAGGCATTTGATAAAAAAAAATATAATTACTGTTGATTTCTAATGTATTTCTGTTGATTTTTGCTGATTTCCGCTGTTCTTATTTGGATTTTCACCATTTCTTCTGATTTCTGTTGTGTTTCTGTGGATTTCTGCTGTATTTTTTGTGTTTTTGTTGATTTTAAAATAAAGATTAAGTAGAAATTTAGTCTTTTTTGGCTTAAAGCAAATTATGAAAGTACCTTTTATCTATCGCCCTGATGACTTATTGATTAAAATTAAATGGACTGAGGAGAAAAAACTGAAAATGACTCAGGAATCACTACAAAGCTTGGTTCTCATGGGCTGTTGGGGACTGTTTTGAAACCTTTTATATTAATAACACAGATATTTAATTAATACCTGCAATCAACTGGACTAAAAGGTGTTTAATTGGCCACCTTAAACCCTCTGAGGTCGGCGCTCCTGCTGATGGCATGTTACTGAAATTCTGTAAAAGCGAGATTTTATCCTAAAAACAAAACTAAACATACCCCGGAAACCTTAAAGGGTCTCTTTTCAAATATATACAGCTTGATTCAAAATAGATTTTAAGATATTTGTGAGAAGAGCTTAAATAAGCAGAGACATTTTTCAGAGCTATTCGGACAGCTGCTCAATTTTTCCCGCCTAAAGGCTCTGTCATTCATATGATAATGACATGGTAATTCCAGACATTCCATTGGTGGATTACCGGCCGTGGAATATGTGGAATGTGCAAAGACAACCCTACAAACAAAAGAGCTCTCCTGTTCACACCTCTCAATTATTCAATCCAGGAACCACTGAATGAGTGAAATGTCACCTCACATTACTTAAGCTTTAGAAATAAAATCACATACAATGTCTAAAAACTGTAATGAGCAGTGTGTAGCCAACACCTTTGTTTATTCAGTTCTGAGCTAAGTTTAGAGCAGATTTAATCAGAATATAGATTTGTGACACCCTTACTGTTTTGACACTGTTGTTGCTGAGTTTGTGCTGAACGAAAGCCTGTGTAACACTTTGGGAAGATGTAACTGTAGATGGGTGTAATTTGTAGAAAAGTGAAGACAGGTCAGACTACATCAGTGTGTCTGAAACACCCTCAGACTCCAGGGGATTAAATAATTATGTGCATTAATAGTGTAGTAATATAGAGGTCATATCTCTACCGTTCTTTAAAGGTTAATGTCCAGTGTGGTTTGATGAGCAGTAAACTCTGGATGACCTTCCTCTTATGACATGATTCACTTGTACTTTTGCTAATCTCACAGTATTGAGGTGCAGATGGCTGTACGGTTGATTTCATCATTCCTGATGGAGTATGTTCTGTCCTCTCTCTGCTTAAAGGCAGACATGGAGGAAGTTGTAATGATTTCAAAATGTTTCCACATTTCCTTTAAAGAAGCCTTTGTTCTGTGAGCACTACTGGAAGGAAGCAGAGCACACCGACAGTCTGACTGACTGACAGCAGTGACTGAAGATAACATCACTGTTTTGGTAAATAAGCCGAGCTGCTCTTAGCTGGGACATTCATCTCATTTGTTTACTACAGCCCGGCTAGGACATATTATGCAATCTGAGCAGTGAAAATGTCAGGAATGCAGGAGATCTGTGTACTTTGCCCCTCCAATGAGGCTTTGAGTACAGTTCAGACTACTGGAGTTTTAATGGGATTTAGCTTTAATTTAATGTGTCTGACACTATTTTTTGTGATAATGAACAGTGGGTGGAGCTACAAGAGAGACGTTTCAGATAATGCGGACAGTGGGTGGAGCTACAAGAGGGACGTTTCAGATAATGCAGACAGTGGGCGGAGCTACAAGAGGGACGTTTCTGATAATGCGGACAGTGGGCGGAGCTACAAGAGGGACGTTTCTGATAATGCAGACAGTGGGCGGAGCTACAAGAGGGACGTTTCTGATAATGGGACAGTGGGCGGAGCTACAAGAGAGACGTTTCTGATAATGCGGACAGTGGGTGGAGCTACAAGAGAGACGTTTCTGATAAAGCAGACAGTGGGTGGAGCTACAAGAGAGACGTTTCTGATAATGCGGACAGTGGGTGGAGCTAGAAGTTTCTGATAAAGTGGCTGTAATAGTTATCTAATAGAGAAGGTACATGAACTTTGTAAATGTGTGAACTGCTGCTTCTTAAAGCTGTTTTATTCCAGCCCAAGACTTTGGGTCATGAACGCTACATAATTTGTTGTGATTAGACTCGGACTGTGATCGAGTCATGTGGGTTCTGCAGTGGTCTCTCAGGCCTGAGACTGAGAGCTATTGTCCTTTAAGGGATTAGTCATGTCCTGAAACAAGCTGCTGGTCTGCGTCAGGCCTCGATTACTGCAGATTATTACAGTAATAATGTCTAATTACACCTCAGGGCCAGGTATTTTGTAACAGTTTTGTTTTGGTGTGACGCAGGCTATTCCACTGGACACTAGAAGCATTCAGAGGTCAGTATCTCGCATCCGAAATGTGCTGCACACCACCCTCGGCCTCCATGTGCTAGCAACCTTGTTTAAAAAAATTAGCTGCTTAAATCAACATCTGTGGTGTACAGTCAGAACAGCTGCTCATATGACCAATCTTAACTGGACGTGACTTACATACCGAGAGAACAACTGTAGTTTGATAGGAATCACGTCTCATGTACAAGTGACAGACAAGTGTCAATACAGAAAAGAAAGTGAAAGTAAATGTTTTATTTTCAAAAATATCTAATTCTACATTTAGTTTTAAAATGTACATTTACCAATTCAATATTGAACCAAATTATATTAATAATACAATTATACTACAATTATACAAGTCATATACTAAAAACCACCACCATCATCATCATCATCATCATCATCTGACTTACCATTAACAGAACCCACTGTTGCCATATAAAGCTATTTTAAAGTCTACCCATCTTCTGGAGATTTTAAATTTCTAAATTCTAATGTCCATTAATGCTATTTTGAGAGCCTTTTAAAGTCCTCTATATTTCTGCCCTAAAATATCATCAAATTGTCAAAGTGAACAAAATCACACAAATGAGCCAGAAATGTTTGTTCATTTATTTATTGAGGAAAGTGATCCAATGTTACATGCCTCCGAGATGCAAGATATGAAACTTTAGGATTAGTATTCATTTGAAGGTGAAATTTGGTTGTCAATCAAGGTGATGACAATCAGGTGTGAGTGACTGCCTCGTTTTATTTAAAGAACAGGGATCTAGCAAAGTGTACAAACGGAGGAAATTCAGGACCATTATTTTCACGAGTCCATCATCAGGAGAACACTGAACATCAATGGTGTGCATGGCAGGGTTACAAGGAGAACGTCGCTACTCTCCGTAAACAACATTGCTGATGAATTCCAAATTATAAAAGGAAAATATTGGATAATTTTACTCAAGTTGAATATTTTTGTTTCATTTGTTTGATATTTTTATCTACGTTTAGGAGTTGTATGATAATTTTAGGAAATTCTAGTTTTAAAGCTTGCTCTCTCTCTAGTGATGCTTATAAATGAATCCTTCATTGTTATTGCACAACAAAATTGAA
The DNA here is from genome assembly GCA_036984385.1 of Crenuchus spilurus. Classification (NCBI taxonomy): domain Eukaryota; kingdom Metazoa; phylum Chordata; class Actinopteri; order Characiformes; family Crenuchidae; genus Crenuchus; species Crenuchus spilurus. Next base: position 31,055 of record BRDA01066785.1, on the reverse strand, counting down.
GTAGAACACCCCCCACGCTGATGCAAATATTAAAATAAAACACTTAAAATCTAAATAAAAATAAATCTAAATAAATAAGAAAACAGTTAACCTTATATACAAATCAGTCAAACATTTTCAGTATTTATAGATATTAAATATTGCAGCACTGTAAAGTCAGTGAAGCCTTTTTGAATTTTCTACATAAGTTTGACCTAAAACTTCATCAGATGGTGACAAGCCCTACGAGTAGTTAAAGTGAACCAAATTAAACAGAAATATTAGACTAGTGAGGAAAGTTATCCTGTATTTTCTTGTGGAATGTGTGTATATTATAATCTTCCGTTATCTACATTTTATGGCTGAACTGTACGATTTATAGTTGAATCCACCAATACCGGATCATGAATTAGCCATCAGCTAAGCATTGCTAAGCCAAAGTCAGAGTTCTCCTGTGTATGTACACAATCTTTGGCCCTCTGGTCCACTCTGGAAGCTTCGTGCCTGCCCCGTGCTCAGCTGATGACTAGTATGTGCTGCTCTCACACAAAGCCGTCATTCATCTCTGCGGCCTGCCTGACTTATGTAACTCCACGCTAAAGCGCTCGAGGCTAAACAACAACTTCCTCTATGCTCAGTAACCTGCAGTGCTCCAGTCAGCAGGTCACGGTAGCGCATCCAAAAGATTCCACATCATCTTGGTTCCTACTGGAGTCAAATCAACCACCAACAGTCAGCAGCCGGTCCAGCACCAGAACTCTCAGCACACGTTAACTACACCAACATGTTTACTGTAGAACCTGTATACAGCATGTTACTGTAGATCTGCAAAGCATCATGGTCAAAAATCAGTGGCGGGTTCATTTTACATAATTAAGTCATTTTAACGGCATTTTTTCAGCTTTTGAGGATTTTCTGAAAGTGTCTTTCGAACGAAATTCTTTGCAGACATTTGAGAACCCGACATCTTTATCTAGGTTACCTACATCCTCCACAGTCCAGCACATGATCATCTAACTTTACACTTCACCTGATTTTACCTAAATTTACTTCTAAAAGACAAGAGACATGCAGGGCTGATTAAGATGCAAGTAAAATCACAGAAGAGTTTATAAAAAATGACATTATTACCCCCATGTACACTTAATCCAGTCTGAATAGGAGTTACAGAGCTCAATCCTAAACCTTCTACATCAATAACATTCTTATCATCCTACTGCAGGGAAGAATACTTCAGTTCAGTACATTTTGACTTTATACTCAATTTAATTGCTTCCACTGTTTGGATTCTTAAAAATACTTATTTTTTAAAAATAATATTTTCCATTCACAGCACATTAATACCCCCCCCTTCCCGTCATCATACAGGAGCGTCCACCATCACCACGTCCAACAGAGGTCTCCCATCCAAGCACAAACCACACCCAGGCCTGCTTAGCTTCCATTGATTTGCATGTTGTACAGGTGCTATGGCTGTAAACCATTGCTGTGAGGATTTGATTGTTTTTAGGGAAAGAATAATTAATTCTGGACACTCAAAGTCCTCCCAAAGGTTGGATGGAGCTTCATCACTCTAGAACAGGGGTAGGCAACTCCAGTCCTGGAGTGCCGGTGTCCAGCACAGTTTGGTGATGTCACTGCTCTGACACTACAATTAAACATGCTAATTGCCCGCCGAGTTGAATCAGGTGTGTTTGATCAGGTAGATCACCAAACTGTGCAGGAAACCGGCACTCCAGGACTGGAGTTGCCTACCCCTGCTCTAGAAAATGCCTTGTCAGTGCATTGCAGGGGAGCTTTAGATCCCTCTACATGACACTTTGCATTGGAAATAGTGGCTTTCAGTTTTTGGAGGCATCATTCAGAACACAATCAAATACTCACAGCAATTATTTATCGACTCTGGCTACACATGATCTAGCACAAATGTTCTGTGATTGCTAATTAATGTTCCAATTAATATCTGTTAACGGCTCACTGCAGTTCGGAGTCACCTTGAGTCCTTATAGCCCTTCATTGGGTGCTCAGCAGGGCATTATGCAATTTTAGACATACCCATGGCAAAGTGCCAGTCCATTGTTGGGCACACAATCATACCAGGACAATTTAGAGCACCCAATTCACCTCAAATTTAAGACCCCAGGCCTGAGAGGCGAATGTGCCAACCATAAAGCCACCGTGCCATTCTACTGAACATGAAGAGCATTATTTTTGAGGATAGATGGGCTACAACCGTCCTTGTTTATTTCTTTTCTTCACCTTTTAGGGAGGAGCAGCTCTTCAGAAATGCGAGTTGGGTAATGAAGTGGACTCCTGTCGGTCTGTACTGTGGCATGAGGGAACATTACAGCACAGTTCCTCTCTGTGCTCTTGACCCTAAGCACTGCTAGGTGGATTACTGCTCTTAATCACTGGTGGCCTTCTGCTTCCGTCATCGCTTGGGCCATCATTAGTCAGCCTTATACAAGAATAATTACTGGACCTGACCCGGCCCAGGCCTGGTTAGAGGCATCGGGCTTATCCGCCTATTCGAGGAGTTCTCAGAGCTTCTCTGCCAACATGACGTGTTACAGCGCCTTTGGCCTAGAACCCGTGATCGTCTCTACTGATACAGCATTTACAAATGAATCACAAAGCACGGCTACTCCAATTCTCCAGACCTGAAATCTTCTGGAATGAGAAAGATGAAGACTGATGGTCTACAAGCCATGAAGGTGGTGTAGAACCTGAATTAATTCCACCAAACATTGACTTAATATTCAAATGCTTTAAAAATGAAAAACGTTGCATTATTCAAGGTCTGCATACACTGCGTCTTTAACCAGTTGATCGTTTTGTGTAAATAAATGTTCTAAATGAGAATATTGCATTAATAATTGAATAGAAATTTTATAAAAAAGCAGAAATGTTCATTTTACCCAAACACAGACTTATCAGTGGTTAAATCAGAGAAACTGATCATCTGGTTGCCTAATTGACACCAATAAGCACTATGCACGTGCATGGTGGCGTGCACAGTTACAACCACGTTAATATATCATGTTTTTCTCTCTTTGTTTCTCTCAGAAGGAGTCCTGGCACGGTGGCCTAATTTCTTCACAGAATGGCGTAAATCGGGCATGTGATCCGATCACATTGCAGGGCTGATTCTCTAATTTTAGGCTCCTTTTAGACTCATTTCAGGTATCTGTGAAGTACATTTGACACTTATGTACATACATGAATGCAGTGGTGGCTCCGAGGGGTGGGCACCTCACCGACTACCCCAAACCTGCTGATTGTCCCTATGTTTGACATGGTTATCTACCACAAAGCCAATGAAAAGTCACTAACACAGCTGAAGCTGGTAGCAGGATGGAGAATTTTTAGCATCTGGACTGAATTCCCTGTTCCACCTTAAATGGTACAGAAATTGTATCCAGTCACCTACCAGGTGCCTGAATGTAACCACGGCACTATTTAAGGTGGAACGAGGAATTCAAATAAGGTCAGACTTCTCTGTGTGGCCAAAGTCAAAATGTTCTGTATGGATCACACAGGCTTCAGTATTTAAAAGTTAAACAGACTTTTGAATTCACAAAACACCAGCAGATGACATGACTCCCCAAACCATCAATGAAAGTAAGTGGAAATCAGGCTCTCAGAGTCGGGAGGATGAGTGGAGACACTCAGTGATGGTTTGAAGTATCATGTCGCCTGCTGGTGTTGGTCCACTGTGTTATATCAAGTCCAAAGTCAGTTCAGTGTCTACCAGGACATTTTAGAGCACGTCATGCCTCCATCAGCTGAAAATCTTTATGGAGATGTAGATTTAATTTAACATCAGGACTTGGTACTGCCCACACCTGGTTTAATAACCACAGTATCACTGTGCTGGGCAGTAAACTCACCTGACCTAAACCTCAGAGCATCTATGAGCTACTGTCAAGAGGAAGATGAGAGACACCAGACCCAACAATGCAGACGAGCTGATGCTATCAAAGCAACCTGGGCTTCCATACCACCTCCACAGTGCCACAGGCTGATCACCTCCATGCCAGGCTGAACTGATACAGCAATTCATGCTAAAGGACCCGCGATCAAGTACTGAGTATACAGACTGTTCAGTAGAAGAACATTTATGTACTAAACCTGTTTAACTGGTCTTATAACGTTCTGAGATTCTGAATTTTGGGTTTTCATTGGCTGTCGACCATAATCAACACTAAAATAAACACTGAAATAGACTCTCTGTGTGTAATGAGTCTGTACGAGTTTCACGTTTTAAACTGAACAACTGACAACTTTACTTTTTGATGCTATTCTAATTTTTAAGATGCAGATGTATATCATGATACAGGTGTTATGATTTAATATACGGTCATATTTTGAAACCAGTGCTGGCTGGTGAATAGAGCTAGGGCACTGCCCTCCATGGTGGAAATAGAATGTTTTAAATAAACAAATAAAAATTAACATTAAAATACTTAGACAATGATTTATTTTTAAGTCTGTCTGTGCTAAACATGCACAATATCATGTAATATTCAATATTTTGGGGGAAATTAGCTTCCTGGTTCATTCTCTTTCTCTTCTGAGGTGACAGAAATATCAGCCGGTCAGAGCAGCAGCAGCAGCCAATCACTGACCTTCACTGACCTGCTAACACAAGACACAATGTACATTTAGCCAATCAGCCTCCTCCAATCTGTTACATAAAGGTTAATTTCTGACCCCCAGCAGAGTGTGTCAGTGGTTTTAGGAGCATCTGACGTTATTGATGTAACGTGTAGAAATGCTAATATTTAGTCTTAATAGTGTTTTTGTTCATTTTATTGTAGATGTTAGTGACTCAGCTGCTAATCTAATGACACATACATGACCATTAAATAGTGACGTCACAGAGCTCTGCTGTCCTGTTATGTTGTGATTTTAACAAAACCCATACTATTAAATATTAAAATTAGTATTAAACAATATTAAACTGTATTCATGTTTTTTTATACCTGTATCAGCAATGCATCAAAATATACTATAGGGACAATAATTTTGGGACACCTGCTCACTAATTGTTGGGCATTTAAAGAGTTTATCATGTTTTTTAGTAACTGTCTGTACTTTCTAGTAGATTGTGGAGCATTACTCAATGCTGGGGGTCTTTATACCCCTCTAGCCCATCTGGCATTAGACATGGTGCCAGTAGGTTCATGTATAGTCTTATTCTATTGGCATTTCTTTTCTACAGGGACTCGACAAGCTGTGTATACATCTGTGTCAACGTCAAGTATGAATGCATCCATTAGAAGTGGTGTCCACAGACTCTTCAGTGATGGAGAGGGTTAGCAAAAGCAGCCTTCAGTATCGTCTGCTGAATCTCACATTTTCTCTTCATAAGTGTTATAATCAATAAAATTAATGAAAGTTTGGGCCGTTTTAAGGCCCTCAGATGTTCAGAAACGTCCCTCTGCATGTGGTTGATCTGAGGTCTTCAACATTAAAGCAAATAAAGATGATTATCGCAAACCATCACAGGCTGTTCCCACCAACACAAGTCCATCACAGCTGTACATAGGATGACAATGCCAGTGTTGATGTGGATGAATGTTACACCAACATCTCTCTCCCTCCCTCTCTCTCTGTGGGCTCTATTGTTGCACTGATGATATATTCTGAGTCACTCTCCACAAGGGTGTGATGTGTCTCAGTTTGACACCCACAAATCACAAAGAACAGACAGCAGACTGTCCAAATCTCAGATTAGCCTCTTTATTATGATAAACTACATATATGTGTTATAACACGTGTAAATAATGGTCTTTTTATTTACTTTAAACATTGGTGCTAACATATAAACATGAATATTAACTGGTGTTTTGCTGCCCCCTAGTGGCAAAGCTAATAAACTCAGCCCTAAACTTAAAGTTTATAATGTTTTATCCTCAGCTCTGACATACTCTGAGATACTTCTGAAGATGTTTAACAGATCAGGGCAGAACCACAATTATTTGCATATTTAAAATATGACAAATGTGTGTGCTTGAAAACAGCTTTTGTTATTTGGGGGAAAAACACAGAAAAGGTTTGAAAATGACAAAGAAAATTCAACCGGAACAAGTTCTGTTTTGTTTTCTCTCCAAAATGGACATGAACGGGTTAATAGAAAAATGATGCAAATGTTGACGATGAAAAAAAGCAAATAGCTGCCAGCTGGTGTTATGTAAGAGACAGACAAGGCCAGAGCGATTATGTGGGGAGAAAAAGAGTAAACATGACAAAAATATTTAATTTAAAATAAAAAGAAAATTAGTTTGAGTGTATAATGTATATTATCTCTCTGCTTAAACTGAATGTGTTTATACACAAAGTGTAAGCAATCTTCTACAAAGAAAAACTATCTGCACATTTTAATATTATTTACTAATAACATTTAACATAGCAGCCAACATACAGACCATTTCATTTTGTAGGTCTTAATGTGTTTAAACCAGAAAAACTAAGAAGTTTTTCCTACAGTCAACAAAATCTTCAACAAAAGAACATCAGAATATGGTGAAAAGACTGAATACCTCCATGTCACAGCTCTGATGCTGTATTCTGACAGCGTGAGAGTGCGACAGACAGACAGCGACAGACAGCAAGAGCAAGACCGCAAGAGAGAGAGTGACAGAGAGAGAAACCACACACACACACACAAACAAAGCCACACTTAGCCCCCCACCACTCACCAGAGTCACAGGACTCACCTGAGGAAGCAACAAACACTGATCCTCTGACTGTCATCCAGACACCCCCTGCTGAGCCACCACCTCCCCCACCGCAGTCACACCTGCAGAAAGGAGACGGCATGTGGTGCTTCTCATGGACTCCAAAAGGAAGTTCCTAGACCCCCAAAAGCTCTTCCCAGGACATCAGGTAACAGCCAAACGCTGCAACACCACCAGCCACGCCCACCTGCTCCTCAAAAAAAAAAAAAATAAATAAAATAAAAAAATGCCCTCAGTGCATCATCATCCACACGGGCACCAATGACCTCCACACCCAACGGAGCAACACTGCTGAGGCTGTGCGAAGAGTAGCAGAGAGAGCCAGCACAGAGTTCCCAGAGAGCCGCATTGTGATCTCCACCCTGCTGGCACGTTCCGACACACCTCCACATGTCATCTATGGCATAAACGCAGACATCAGCAGAGGATGTGCCACCCTACCAAATGTTCATCTGGCCTCACATCACACCATCTGTTGCATGTTGTGGCAGCAGGGACCCATAGCGGCCTCTAGATGTTGCCAACTCCCTGCTCCTACTGGACTGAAGGTGATGAGTGGCCATCAATCGGAGGGATAAAAGAGGGCCACTCACTCTTCAGAGTGTGGGACATTCGCCACACATACCACTGCCACTCACCCCTCATCATCTCAGCCACTTTGAATCTCAGCAAACTCACCTCTTCGGTCCTGGTCCTGCATCAGTAGATAGCCGAAGTCAGGCGACTAGCAGAAGTCAGGCCTAAAACCACTAGGCCTCCTACAGCTCCCCTACAGCCTTCAGCCATCAGCAATGAAGCCTGCTGTGTCCTTGTGTCTCCCGTCTTTGTTATAAGTGTTTGTTTTGTCTTCTGTGTTTAGGTCCCTGAGGTTCGGTGGTTCATGGTAGGCCAGTGTTGGGTTCCCCAGCCTCCCTACACTCTGAACCGTTGTGGATACAACTGAGGGAGATCAGCTGCCGCGGGGGAGTGTAGGGGGGGCTGGGATGATGCCTGGTCCGCCATGTGCCACCTGTGTTAAGGTCAGGGTAGTTTGAGGGTTAAGGTCTTATAGTAGTTGGCGGGTCATGGGTGGCCAGTGTTGGGTTCCCCAGCCTCCCTGCATTCTGAGCCGTTGTGGATACAGCCGAGGGAGATTAGCTGCCGCGGGAGAGTGTGGGGGGGGCTGGGATGATGCCTGGTCAGCCATGTCCCACCTACTCGTAGGCAGTGTAGTTAAGGGTTTAGGTATGGTAGTTCTGGTAGTCCTAGTGTTAGTCTTATGTTTGGTTTGTTTGATATAGTCACATTTATGTTCCATAGGTTGAGGTATGTTAGGTCCCTGCTCCAAGTCAGTCTTTGTGAAGTCCCTATTCTAAGGTCAGGCCCCCGTGTAAAGCCCCTGCATTCTGTCCCTGTGTATAATCGTTGTCAGGTTAGTGTGTTCAGTCCCCTTGCCCATAGTCGGCTGTCAGGTCAGTCGTTGTTATGTCAGTGTTGTAGGCAAGTCCCTGGTAGTCTCGTGTGTTGAAGTCAGTCTAGGTTTAGTCCCCATGAGCTAAGTGTGTTTCAGTCCCAGTCTCTGTCAGGTCAGTGTGTGTGTATGTTCTGAGTCAGTCAGTGTCAAGTCTCTGTGTCCTGTCTCTGTCTTGTGCAGTACTTCATGTACCTTCATTCAATAAAGCATCTCAGATGAACTGTTTCCCCTGTCTCCTGGCCTTCATCCACAACAGAATGTCCCACCCACGACCCACTATCCAGTCAGCCAGGAGAGCCGTTCATCACCCTGTGCAGGCGGCCAGACGTGACGCCTATCGCACAAGCCAAGCAGCCAGATGTACTGCACAGCACCTAGTCCAGGCGGCCGGGAGAGCCGCTTTTTGTTCAGTGGAAGCTGCCAGAAGACATGCAGTTTGAGCAACCAGGAGGGCTAGAGGTGCTACGCTTCAGATGGCCGAGACGGCCAGGAGAACGGCGTTTCTGACGGCCAGGAGAACGGCGTTTCTGACGGCCAGGAGAACGGCGTTTCTGACGGCCGAGACGGCCAGGAGAACGGCGTTTGACGGCCGAGACGGCCAGGAGAACGGCGTTTCTGACGGCCGAGACGGCCAGGAGAACAGCATTTCATTCAGCCTCCGCGGCCAGGTGAGCTGCGTCCCAATAAGCTCTAGCGGCCAGGCAGCCGCACTTCACTCAGCCCAAGCAGAGACGGCCAGGTGAGCCGCGTCCCAATCCTGGCCTTCATCCACAACACGATCACACAGCTGGACATGTACGACGAACTCCATCTACACAAACACAGAGTCTGGATCTTTGCCAAGACCCTCAAAGATGCAGCCCTGGGCCGCAACACTGACGCACAGAACTTCTCACAACCTATGGAGGTTGGTGGTCCTCCGGGCCTTCGTCCTCCGTGTCCGTCCGCCATCGCTCCTATGGAGGTTGGTGGTCATCACGCTTTAGGGTCTGGCTGGCTGGCACATACTGATGTTAGGATGCTTTTTGTGACAACTCTCGCTGAAAAAAGGATGGTTGGATAATGATGGTAACCAATTTTTCCCTTCTGTTACAGAATGAACAGAATGAGGGAATGTGGGATTTTGCATTTGTGCCGGGCCCCCTGGACTGCCGACTGTGTGAAAAGAAGGATCTGGTGAGACTTGACAACCATCTCAAAAAAGCCCATGTAGGACTGACTGGAGAAGAGAGAGCCTCCGTGTTGTCCGCGGCCAAGTGCCGACGTGCTTTAAACAGGCTCCAGGAACTTAATGTTCCTGGTCAAGCACCACCTATGGTCGGTGCTTATGAACCTCTGGAACGGCGGGTGGTTTATGATGAGGAGGAAGGAAAGTTGGTTCATACGGCAGTGGATGAGGTGGCTGAGGAGGCAAACTCACCGTCGCACCAAACGGGCAACAGCGGCCCGGACGTCGTCCGTCTGAACGTCCCCACCTTGACACCAGAGGTGGAACCAAAAAACCACTTCGTCCAGCTGAGCGAGGACTTCAAATCAGTCGAATGTCCAAGCGACGTTGGACGAATTCATGGAATTTCTGGTTAAAAGGCAAGAGGACGGCGATGGAAGGGTAGCTGAAAATGCCCGTTTGAAGATTGGCCACACCACCCGCTTCATAATGCACATGGCGCAAGGAAGCGGACGACTTCAACATCACCGGGGGCTCTCCTTCTTGTTCGACCTACAGAAGGTCGGTGAATGGCCAGGAGCACTGGAGAGCATAGGCTACGTGCCTACCTCCGTTTCCATCATGCTCTCCAGCGTCCGTCAGTTCCTTAAATATGCATGGACATTTCAAAGGTCAGTCTTATGCCTCCATCGTTGGCAAGTCAAGAGGCTGTTATTCCTTATCAGGAGGTTAAGGGCTGTAGGCACGCTTAAGATAAAAGCCCACCTATGTGAAGTCAAGAGCCGGAAATCAAGTAAGTCTCTAGCTTGTTAAGATTTACGTTACCCCGTTTCTTGGTTAGCTATGCATTAATTCCCATGTTTGTCTCTCTTCTAATACATCCTCCAGGGATGCTGAGACCAGCCAAGGAGTACATCAGTTTCATGGAAAAGGCCGAAATGAAAATTAATGAACTGTTGGAAACTGGCGTCGGTTCTGAAAAACTCCTTAATACCCTACTGGGTTTTCTTCTAGGCTACTTAGCCGTGTTGACTGGACACCGCAAAGGGGTGTTTTCGAATCTTCAAAAATCAGACCTCTTGGAGGCAGAGGTTGTGGAGGAACGGGTATTGGTTTGGGTCAAATGCCACAAGACCCAGCCCACGTACGGTGACGCTTGTTTAGCTCTCAGTATGCAGGAATACACATGGCTGAATAAGCTGGTAGTAGCTTCAGGGACTCAGCGTGGCTCAGGACGGTGCGCTTTTGTGTTTTACACTAACCCACGCGTTTCCCGTGGCCCTAGGCTGGTTTATCTACTGCAGAGAGCATGGGTTGAAGCTGGCATGAGTGGCGTCGTCAGCTTCAACTTAATACGGACTGCTGTAATCAATCAGGCAAGTAGTCCCTTTTAAAAATCCGGAGTTGGAATCGTTCTTGTCGGTAACGTTTGACTACTCGCTTTAACACGCTCTCTAATGCAGGACCGGCTGCATCTGGACAACAGAGAGAGGCTTATGGTGGCAACGGCAATGTGCCAAAGCATACGGACGGCGGAGGTGTACTACAACAGTACAATGTGGGACTTGGATGGAGCATTCAATAATCGTATGCTTATAATGAAGGCACTTACACAATAAAAAAAAAAAACTTATATCATGTGGCTGGCTGACCCAATGCCCCTCTCTTAACTCTGGAGCTCCGTAGGGCTGAGATCCTATGGCCAAAAAGAACCAGAGGGGCCTGCAGGCACATTACATCTGGGTAAACGGCATACAACCAAAGCATTAGAGGTTAGTGCTGCGGTTGTCTTTCGGTGACTATAACCTCATCTCATCTGACGTATGTCGGATGAGCAGGTACCTATGGCAGCACACTCCATGAGTGTGTTGTCGGAGGTTTAAAGACTCCCTCGTGGAGCGCCTGCTCACACACACACGCACACAAAAAACAGTTAAACCCAAAAGCTCGCAGTTCTGACGGCCAAAGGACAAAATGTCCAATGACCCGACGCCCCTCTTCTAACTCTGGAGCTCCGTAGGGCTGTGATCCTACGGCCAAAAAACCAGAGGGGCCGGAGGCATATTACAAGTTGGTCTCGTTCTCCTGTGACCAAAGCATGCAACCCTGGTTAGATGCTGCGGTTCACTTTCGGTGTCTATAACCTCATCCAACGTTTCTAAAACAACCAAGTCCTCTCAAGTAGAGGACTTTTTTTTTTTTTTTTTAAACAATTTCAAAATGAGAGCCGTTTTTCCAATATTTTTTCAAAAAAACGACTAAGTCCGGAGGTCTACGAGTGGCCCGGTTTTCTGGCGGCGGTGATTATTGGTTTAGAAGGCCTGAGGGAGAGTGCTCGGATCTTCCAGACCTCCCCCCCACACACACACTCAGGCATCCCCACTTCTCACAGGTAAGGCACAACCCTCCCGTTTTTCCATACTCACCTTCAGTCACACTCCCCACAGCTCCACTCACCTGATGCTCAGCACCCCCACATCAAGAAGGAAAAGGCAGAAGCATCACCTGTGAGGAAGCCTGAACAAGTGTTGAAGCTGAAGTTGTAGAAGATGGTTCATTTATTTATGCTCAGAACCATAAATGCCCAGCGTTTACCTTTTAAGACTGTATTTGTATGTATATGAGAGGGTGATACTGACAAACATAACAGTCTGAGGTTTTAGAAAGTGACCTGGTGGACTTTTGGGCTTTATTACTTTTACAGAAATTCAGATACTAAGAATTTAAAGAAATGACTAAACTACAATATGATCAGCATCACACGTCTACTGAGACTTCTGAAGCAATAACGTAACCTGTAAAGTAAACAATCATTAGCTAGTGTGCTCACAAATCCAACCTCCGCATTTAACCCATCTATGCAGTGACACACACACACACACACACACACAAAGTTGAGGAGTCTCCATCCTCAGCACCCAACCCACTTAAGGGTTGGGTGCCTTACTCAAGGACATTTCAGTCATGACCTGCCATGGGGTCAAACTGGTGATAAGACCTGCTGGCATTGAACCACAGCCTCCCCAATAAAAACTGTCCATAATGTGTGTAAAGAAGTGCTGAATATGACGATGAAGTAAGCGAGAGTACATTTGTGTTCATACAGTATCAGAGTCTGTAAACAAAACCTGATACACAAATCACGTAGCACTGAACACACACACACACACACACACACGTGCAAGTCTTAGTCCTCCAATCCAGGATGGCTGGATCTCTGCACAGTGGACTTTAGGCTCCCTCTGGTGGACGAGGGGAGCTTTACCAGGCAAGTCAACCATCTGCTGCCCACTTTAATTTAATCCAAGTTCTGATTTTCTTCACTGTAAATCTTTGTCTGTTCCAAGGTTTTGGCTGTCCACTAGGGGTGGCAGGTCCTTCAGAGTTTCTGCCCCTACCTTTTGGAATGCCTTGCCTCTCTTCCTGTGTTTAAAACTAACCTTTTCATTCTCTTTAACCCCCCCCCCCCCCCACATTGGTTTGGTGATTTTTTTTTATTTTTTTTTTTATTTTCTCCCCCCACTGATTGTAAAGCGTCCTTGGGTCTGTGAAAGGTGCTATATAAGTGTATCATCATCATCATCATCATCATCCTCCTCCTCCTCCTCCTCCTCCTCCTCCATTTTATATAAACACTAAATATTACAAATATACCAGAATTTATGCCAATACTGATACCAAGTGTAGCATCATGATCAGTATGTTTTATAGATGAAAACCAGAATCTCAAACATTCACAGTTGAATGTTTCACAGTATTGTTTGTAAATGTATTAAATATTTGATGAAGACAACATTAGCCGATTCAGAAAGTGGTTTGGACATGTCCCCAGTAAAAGTCATGCCCATGATACTGACCATAAACATGCCCCTCCTTGGATCACTACCTTAGTGGTGGAGGAGTTTGTGTGCCTGCATAATCCTTGGAGCTTTGTTGTCTGGGACAATAGCCCCTGGTAGGGTCTCCCATGACAAATCTGTTCTGTGACAGGCCAGAACACCATGAAAAATAAAGACAACAACAAGACCCTGGATCCCTTGCCCAGAATAGGTTACCAGGGCCCCACCCTGTAGCCAGGCCTGGGGGAGGGGCTTCTTGGTGAGCACCTGGTGACCGGACCTATACCCATGGGAGACTGTTGGGTTAAACCCAAAGAAGCTACATGGGTGGACTCCCATATGGGCCCCATCACCTGTGTGAGAGGCCTTGCACAAACATGATTAATGATGTTCACTTTACGTGACCACATTGATTGGCAGTAGATGCAGTGATAATGTAAGTGTGTTCTGCACTTTAACCCACTAGTGATGTGTCATTTCACAAAAGAGCCGGCTCCAAGAGTCAGTGCTTGGTAATGAATCAAAAGAGCCAACACCCATTGAATGAGAGCCGGCTCTCGATTTCTCACACAGACACGGGGAGAACATGGAAACTCCGCTCAGATGTACACTCGAGACCAAGACCTCAGCGCCGAGAGGCGAACGTGCCGCCCTCTCTGCAACATGTGCAGCATTTTAATTCCGGCAGAGATCTGCCTGAGTTGTTATATGCATCTTGAAAAGAGGCTGATTAGTCAAATTAAACATTTTGATATAACCCTGTAAAGTTGCTTTGTGACATCAATTGCAAAATAGCACCTTATAAATTTGATTTGATGACATTGTGCTTCAAAACAAACTTATCCTAACGTTTGCTTACTTGTTTAAAACCATAAGTCCAACTAGGTATCATAGTATAAGATTTAATACTTTTGACAAATTGTACCTAGAACATCAAGTATAATTCTAAAGATGATAATATACATGTCTGGAATAGTGCTTTGGCGCTATTCCATGTCTCACTGACTATTTAAGAAGCAGTAAAGCTCATGATGGCCCCTTTGTGTTGTACAGGATCATTACTGATCTTGCAAACAATATGGAATCCTCCATCACCTCTACCAAGTGTTCCATTGCTTGGGAACATTAAGATGGCGAGAAATAGGGTAAGCACTAAATATTTTAAATCTCATTTTGTTAATTTAAAAAAAAGCATGGCTACTTTGCACCAAACGCCATAGTGCATTTAAACAGCTCTCAGATCCAAAGACAAGTGACCCAATGTCACCGTCGGTCACGGAGCTGAAGAAATTGGAGCGGTATGTTCAGGTGGATCAAGAACCACAAAATATTGGGCCTGGCTCTTCCTCATGTCTTCTGTTGCGGAAAGGCAAAGCACCCAGGATGAGTGCAATATTTGCCCCGTCAAATGTCAGATGGTGGCTGATTTTGAACAGTTCATCAGGACAGAGCCATCACCCAAAGAAAAAGCTGAATGCCCAGCTTAGGCGTAGCCATGCTACCCACTTCATCCAATACATGGCAATGGAGTAAAAAGGCATTCAATACAGCAACCTGAGGTTCCTGTATAACTTCAAAAAAGACATGGGGGCAAGTCCTCCATTCACCTGCACATCTATAAAAATCAGAGTGAGTGGCTTCTTGAAACATGTGAAAGCCTTTCACATTGAGCAGAGTGGTCTCAGCCCCAAGACCATACCAGTCAAAGAGTGCGACATTTTAGCTCTACACAGTGCGAGATGACCTTATTATACTGCTCGTTTCAGTACATTAGCAACATGCTACAGCCATGAAACTCTGAGGCTGCTGTCAGGTTAATAAACTAAGTTTTCTCAAAGTTTTATAGCTCTAGCTAGTTCCTAGCCAAAGTGTGCGCAAATGTGAGAAATGGACCACAGTCTGCAGATTTTCTCCAAAATGTTCATATTTAATGTCTCACTATGAGTCAGGTGTAAAAGGGAGCCAGACCAGACTGATATTCAGAAACTACAGGTTTTACGCTTTCCAATCAGCTATTGCAACCTGGAATTGACTCATTACTGCATGAAGCTCTCCGCACTTAAGAACCAGTGTGCAATCTTTCTTTTTGCAGGAGTTACATCTGCCAGAGGTTTCAACATTTACAATGGTTGAAAAGTAAAGTATGGTTATTCAGTTTTATTTCTCTGTTGCTTTAAACTCCATTACTTTACATATTTTATGTATGTGCTCTTTGGCTACCATCTAAAACTGAGGACATTCCCATCTATTTCTTTGTCACAGAAAGAGTCCACTGTCCACCGTCTGCTGTGCAGAAACCCACAGGAAGTTATCTGTTCCTTTAGCCAGAGTCTGCATGAAGGACAAATCCAAAGCGGCTACAGGAAGTAGAAACCCAGCACGCAAAACAATCCATGAAAATGTAGATTGGCCAGGCCAGAAACTGGGACTACAATGAGTTGTGTAGTTTCATGCCCAACAAGGATAAAAGGCTTTTGTGGAGAAGCTTCAAACTAGTTTTTTTGTAGACAACCTACCAAACGAGGCCGACTTACTGTCTGTTCCAGAACGTTCTGGAGCAGCCAACTCCTGAGGCCCTTCAACTCCTGAGGCCCTTCAACTCCTGAGGAAGAACAAGATGGTCCTGAAGAAGTCCCAGATTCTGAGGCGGGTTCAGGAGACCCAACATGGCAAAAGTTAGTTAAGTTCACCACGAAATACAGCACTGTGTGTGTGTGAATACACCCAGAACATGTTTTGAACTTTGTTGTTTTTTGTTTGTTTTCTTGTTCTCAGACCGACCTCTTCAGGCCAAACAAGTGTGAGGCTCAAGAAAATGGGACTTCATAAAAGTTCCCAAATGAGTCATCTTTTTTAGTCAAATTTAAGGAACACCTGCTTCATGCTCTTAATGTCCCAAACTGCCAACAAGAGGTAAGTTCTCTTGTGAGCAAGGCAAACAAACAAGGACCTCCATGACTTGTCATGGATGTGTAGTTTCATTGTAATCTGCATTTGAATCAACACTAATGATAGTTTACATTTTCCAATGTAGGTTGACTGTCTCCAGGATTGAGATACATCCAACCCCATGGAGATGAAGTTTGGACTTCATACAAAAGTTACAGGAGAATCCTTAAGATGACCAATATGGGCCAATCTACCATCTTCAATTGTGAAAAACAGTTTTTGTACAGTTTCTGAAAACATACCTGCATTTCATCACTCAGGAGCAGGATTATAGTGGGAAATGCCATCCCTATATTGACCTGCTTAAGCATTCCTGATGACACCCCATGCACATCCCAAGAACAACCGTATACAAAATTAGGGGAGATTACTGGAGTTCACTTTGATCTCCAGTGTATGTGCTGTAGATGTAAAAGCTCAGTGTTTAGTGAAAAACAACAAATCACAGATGTGAATCTTGCAAGTTTTTGCAAAAAGGAAACAAATACATTTCTGGTACAATTATTCAGACGTGCAATGGGCTATGAATATTTTGCATAATTTCCTGGAATCTACCCATCTTAAAGTATGATGTTGAGGGTCTTGAGCATTTTATTAGTCAAATATTTGAAATTCAATATAAATGTTCGAAACAAACTTGAAAAAAGTGCAGCAACCTAAGGCAACAAAGGTTTCTGCAAGTGAAACGTCTGGAAGTAGCTGAGAAGAGCTTGTTGGTTGAAAACATGGATATGGGTGAAGACCTGCTTTTTTTTGCCAAGTTGCTGAAAAATGCTTCTACTTTTGACTACCTGATTTTATTTGTTTGTTGTAATTTGATTGTACAGTTGTACATTCCTCCCTAAAGTTAACTGTACTTATTACATGAACTTGTATTAACAAGTTGTGAACTTATTGGGTTTTACAGTGTGCTTGATGTGTACATTGTGAAAAAATAACTGTTACATCAGAGCATGTTTCTTTACTTTTGCATCACAACAATGAATGAGTACACTTAATTCTATAATGTCAAATTAAAATTGTATTTGGGTTTTGATGTACTAAATGAAATTAAATTAAATGAAATTGCCAATAAATAAAAAAAGCCAAAGTCACTGGGTCTACAAGTGGCCAGGGAGGCGGCCTTATAAATGGCTAAGTCAGAAGAAGGGCGAGTGCTTAAGTAAGGTTTTTGCATGTGGTTGCAGCAGAGACCAGTATCGGCCACCAGAGGTCGCCACCTCCCTGTTCCTAAATCGGACCAAGTATCCACACCTGAACGTGATGAGTGGCCATCAGCCTGAGTCATAAAGGAAGGCCACTCACACTGCAGAGTGTGGGACATTCACCCCCCTCATCTCATCACCCAAACCATTAAGCCTTCAGCAGGCCTAGCTCAAGATTTCAGCCCTCATGTCAGTCCTGCAGAGCCTTGGTCTCCCTCTGCATGTTTTGTCTTGTGTGTTTGTGTTCAGTTCTTTGTGGTTTTAGGTGGTTCATGGTTGGCCAGTGTTTTGTCCTCCAGCCTCCCTACACTCTCAGCCTGTGTGATAGTGGCTGATACGGAAGGTCAGCTACTGATGGAGTGTAGGGTGGGCTTGGATGGTGCCTGGTCCACCATGTTCCACCTATTCTTGGTCAGGGTAGTTTAGGGTTTAGTTGTAGGTCCATTTCAGTCCTCCTACGCTCCTAACCTTCGTGATGGCAGATGATGGTTCATCAGCTGGTGTTAGAGTGTTTAAGTTTCTGTCTTTTGTCCGTTTCAGCCCTCCTGCACTCTCAGCTGATTAGTACATCAGCTGCTGCTGGAGAGTGTAGGTTGGGCTGGAATGGTTCCTAGCCTGTAGTTCGTCTTGTAGGTTGAGTTAGAGTCTTGTGTCCTTGTGAGCCTCTGGTATTTTGTCCAGTCAGTGCATCCCCACTTCCAGCTTTCGTGGTGGGAGCTGGTCC
Organism: Crenuchus spilurus; assembly: GCA_036984385.1. Taxonomy (NCBI): domain Eukaryota; kingdom Metazoa; phylum Chordata; class Actinopteri; order Characiformes; family Crenuchidae; genus Crenuchus; species Crenuchus spilurus. The sequence continues at coordinate 12,995 of BRDA01066785.1, read as the reverse complement.
CAGTGGGCGGCTGCTGTACTGATCGGATGTCGGGCCCTTATGTCAAGTCCCCGTCAGTCTATGGAAGTCCCTTGTCTTAGGTCAGTCTTAGTAAAGTCCTTCGGTTAGGTATGTGTTTTCGTCCCAGTCACTTAGTCCTGTCTTGGTCCTGTCTTGTGCTTCAACTTAAATCATCTTATGACTGTTCCACTGTCTCCTGGCCCTTCACTCAAAAGGTAAACCTAAAGGCCCATAAACGGCATAATAGGTGAAGGGTTACAAGTAGCCAAAGTTCCTGGGTTTACAAGTTGCCCAGAGATGAAGGTCTAGGAGTGGCTTGGAGCCCAGAAGGCTGGAATTGACAGTTTTAAAGCCCAGGGGGAAGGCTTAAACAGATTTCTCATCTGAAGATGAGTGTACTGATGCCACCATTGGTCACAGAGCTGGATAATCTGGGGTGGTATGTGGAAGTCGATAAAGAACCACAAGTTATTGGGGCTGGCTCTTCCTCATGCTTAGACTTGGCTGTGGGGGGGTAGAGGATGAAAAATCCAGCCCAGGAGACGAGGTGTTGTGGACAGGCAAAGCACCCAGGATCAGCGAGACATTTGCCCAGTCAAATGAATTGAATACAGACTGACTGAGCAGTTTCAGTGCAGAGCCATTACCAAAAGAAAAGCAGAATGCCCAGTTTAGGCGTAGCAATGCTACCCACTTCATCCAATACAGCAACCTGAGGTTCCTGCATGATTTCAAAGAGGTCCGGGGTAAATCCTCCATTCACGCTTGACCCATTTCACCCGTCTGGGCTTGTTGGTTAAAGTTTAAGCTCTGTGTTCAGGTGGTGTGGCGAGTTGGTGGAACAAGTACACATGCACATTCATAAAAATCATGCTTCTGGGTGTAAGCAGCTTCTTGAAACATGTGAATACCAAGTGTTTCTCAATAATAGATTAAACAGGTTTAGTAACCATGAGCCTGGTGCCGCTCACATTTACCTTTGTAATTGAAGGGGAATGCTTTGGAAGTTATTTTCTTGAAACACCTGCAAATTAATTTTGCCCGTCCTGGCCCCTGATAAACCCCTCAGAAACACTAGTGCAAAGTATTGCCGAACTTGCGTCACCTTACCAAGCCTTCTAGTACTGTTTAACAAAAAAGTGCATGCAAGAGACTCACTGTGGCAACAACATATTGCGGTTGTGTTCTACCAGCTGAAAAAGTGATTTGAAAAAGCACTCAACTGAAATCCCATCAATTAATCCCCCCCTTCAGTTTTTGTATGTTCCGTCTTTGTCTCATGTATGCACTTCCTTTTATGGTCTTTCCCGCTTGTCTCACTTCCTGGCATTTGTATCCTTACTTCCTGTTAGCCTTGTTATTGTTTTCACCTCTTCACGTTTTGAAATCAAAACAAGGGTGAAAAGAACAAAGGAAGCTTGGGTCCGTGGTATATTAATAACTATCCAACATAATGAATATCTAAATAAAGGGAGAGATACAAACTGGTCTACACTCTTCCCTGACAACAGATTGAGAAGAGACCTCAGGCTGTTAGGAGAGCGAAGATCATGAAGATTAAACTTCACATCTATTAAAGTGACCGGCTCAGATCTTTTGTCTGCATTTGTCACACAAAGACTGAGCCAGGAAGAGTGTTTGCACAGCCCTTAAGAAGGGTACAATCCAGGTGTAGCTCATCTCTGATTGGGACCGATTCTCTACCTCCCTCTAGTGGCCAGTTTAGGAAAAGCCCCAGCCTGGCCTCTTACACATTTAATCATAAAAAGACATCAGCTCCATTCAGACTGCAGCCAAATCTGGGTCCGTATTTCTCCTAAGAATGCTGCTAAGAATGGACTTAAGTCTAAAATTATTCTTAGTCAAAAGCTGAGACTAAAAATTATTTATTAAGCCTCTCAGTCTCACCTGTCAGTGCCGCAAAGCTGAGTCTGGGATGACGTCATTTCCAAACCCCCGGCAGGAACCAATCACTGCATCGGATTTCAAGTTTAAGATTGTTTCCCGAGAAATGTCAAGATCAAAGTTTTAAAAATGTTGAAATACTTTCACATTTAACTTAAGAATGGTGCAATTATTATTTTTGTGAAGAATGTCTGAAATAAAACACTGTATTCACGTTGTTAATAAATAATTCGATTAAAAACAAGACTTCATGTTGTTGCAATCATTTATTTGTTGGTGACAAATTTAAACAGGTGCTAGGCTGATTAAACAATTTGTCATGTGCATTTAAAAGCTTTCATTGATGCTGTGATCACTAAAGCCATGGACTGTAAAAGGAAACCGAACTGGAGAGAGGAGGAAACACTTACACTTGTAGAGTTAATAGAAGAACGAAAAAATATTATAAAAGGGAAGTTCAGTCCCACACTAACTAGTGCGGACAAAAAAAATGCTTGGGAGGAAATCGCACGACTTATGACTGCATCTCATGTTGCCTGCATTCGCTCACCATCTGACTGTGAAAAGAAATGGTATAATATTCTGTCAAAAAGCCGCACAGAAATATCCGCCTATAAGTCCTATGTGACACGCACTGGTATGTATAATTTTCCATTCTTTCTCTTGTTGTTCATATTTTCTCAGATTTATTTTGGAGACTGTATACATTCTAACTGAATCACATTCAGGCGGTGGACCACCGGGAAAGCCTCTTAGTGCAGTTTGTGAAGTGGTACAGTGTATCCTCGGGGAAGACAGTGCGGTGATTTGCGCAGGTCAGGATCCTGCATTATTCAAATTTGAAAACCTCTCAAAGTTTTTTTTGGTCATTTATTTACATTTTCACACAAACACTGTGATGCTAATTATCACTTCACATTTATTGCATCGTCAGTAATGAAGAAGCTGCTCGTGCTATGGACCCTGCTGGCTTGAGCACAGGTTCTCCATCTGCTCCTCCGATTTTGACCGAGCTTCCAAACACCTGAAGTCATGACTGGCTGGAGGAAGAGTGGGCGTCTGAAGGAGGTCTGGTAGAGGACTCGCTCCCGAATGACATACAGGAACTGAAAAGGCAAAAGTTAAAGCTACAAATTAAAGTATTGAAATTGCAGTATGAATATTATAGTGTAGCGCTAAAAAAAACAAAAGGAAGAACAATAAAAATGTAAAGCCATGCTTATCTTGATGCATCATTATTGGGCATATTTATACATAAAATTGAAATCTGTACCTAAAATGAAGGTTTGCAAAGTGTTGTCTGTAGCCTGTCGCATCACGTGTGCTGGCAGGGGTGCTCTCATCTCCATCTTCATCACCGTCATCACGGTTCTCCAGTGTTGGGTGGGAAGGGATGCTGCACTTCTTACAAATATGCAGAATTGCACATGTCATTATGATTCGGCACACTTTTTCCGGACTGTACCGAATTTCAGAATGTAAAATGTGGAATCTGCGCTTTCACTGGCCAATCCAACGGGGTGCCCTGTGAGATGATTTCGCAAAAACTAATTAGCTATAGCCTAAATTAGGATTATGCAAAAAGAAAATACATGTGGATAACATAGTAGACATACCTAGTTGATTTGGGCTTCCGTCACTGCTCTGGAAAACGGTGTGAGCAGCCACCTGCGTAAGGGACATCCTTTATCACCTAAAAGATGACATCCGGGTGGCACAAGTCCTGTTTCAAAGTTTGTTCAGGCTGCTTTCAGTGAAAATCCGAGCGTCATGGGTTGACCCAGGCCATTTGGGTACATCTAAAATGTTGTATTCTGCATCAAACACAACTTGAGTGTTGATGCTGTGGTACCTCTTTCTGTTCACATAAACATCCTCATTAATGCTGGGAGCAACGATCTTTATGTGAGCGCCATCAATTGCACCTACAACTCCTGGAAATCTGCATGAACTGGGTTTGCTTCTGTTGGATGACACGGGGTGTTGTTGGAAAGTCAATAAAACGGGTGACAATGTGTCGCGCTGTAAGTGCCATAATTGTTTGCATGACAACTCGGCTAATTGTTGGTTGGGATGGTCCCAAATCATCAGCACTACACTGCTGCATTTTTCCTGTAGCAAGAAAACGAAGCATCAGCACTACTTTTAATTCAGCTGGATGGCGTTGCTGCATGTAGTTGATGGTGAGATGACATCTCTCACTAAGTCAGTGACAAAGATGATTCCTGCTCTGTCCAGTCTACATCGTTTAATTAACTGAAAGTCATCAAACATTTCAAAGACATTCTTCCGTTCTTGGAAGGTTCTCTGTCTTCTCAGTGCCATCTCTGCCCCCCCGTGGCGACTTTTAACAACTTAAGAGACCTCTGGAGGAGTCTTAACTTTTCGGGAGAGTAAGAGTGATTCTTAGACTTCAGAGTTTTGATAACTGGCACTTACACTTAACTCGGTGATTAGGAGCAAATCTAAGAATTTCTCAGCACTTAAGTCCAAAATTCCACGCTAAGAAGTTTGATACATACGGGCCCTGATCTGTCTGTTTGTGTTGATGTGGTAACAGTGCAGGGGGGTATTCCAGAAAGCGGGTTTAACAAACTTCTAACTTAACCCTGAACTCTGAGTTGACTTATCTCACTGTGTCATAGTCCGAGTTTTCGGTTCCACAACAGCTGATCAGAGTCAGATGACTCAATTCTGAGTAGACTGAACCCAGCAGAAGCTCGTTCATGGTTACCTATAAACAGGTATTCTCAATGGAGCCCCAAAAAAGGGATTGACTATGGATGTGAATGAGGGAAAACATAGGGCATCATATTTCACTCCAATAGAGCAGGAAATATTAATGTCTGCGTATGCAGATTATGAAATTATATTTTGGTATAAATGTAATACAGCAGTAAAGGAAAGGGAGTCAGCTTGGCAAAAAATTGTGAACCGAGTTAAAAAAAATAAAAAAAAACTTACAATAATCCACTTAGTGAAAGGATTTGGAAACAATTTTAATATTTGTCTCAATTTGTACACTTTTATTTTCTTTTTTCAAAAAATTAACCAAGTGGGATTAAACGCACATGGCAGCAAGTGAAGATGAAATATAAAAAGGCTAGGTATGTCCTACAGTTGATTATGGTTTTGTAGCTAATAGGAAAAAGGTGAAGTAAGGAAAACAGGAGGGAAGCCACCACCACCGCCTTTTACCCAGAGGAGCTGGCACTGTCCCAGAACAGTCAGGCCTATAACTCATGGAATCACTGGAGGGAGCTCATCTGAGCAAACAACCCCCCAGGACACAACTCTCTATGTTAAAGGCACGTTCATTACATTTATTAGTTTATGGTTCATAAACTGTGAGAACTGCACAGTCTAAACATGTTTCATGCCATCTCCCCAGTGATTGGTGGTGTGAAACTAAATGAGCCTCCTGCAGTTGTAAGTGATCTTAATGTTCCTAAATCTTACTTGATGTGTATAAATATCTTTCTGTTTAACAAAAAATCTAAATTCCTGCTGCAGGATGATGATGATGAGAGAATCTCTGCTGCCTCAGACTGGGAGGATCCTGGGAGGCCTTTGGAGGTACCGTACATGTTGAATATGTTGACAATGGTATTTCATTTGATTAAACATGGTCATGTGTGACTGTCCTATAACAGAATGTGACTGGTGATCATGAAGCTGATGAGGAACCATCCACCTCCAAAGCTCAGCCTGGAACAGTAAGAATATGTTTATGTCTCAATAAATATCTAAAATGTTTAGAACACAAAGCTGTTTATTTGAGCATAATGTGGTATTTTTGTCTTTCTTTCAAGCTGTAAAAGATTTATACAAGGTCCACCTGAACCAACAAATTGAAAAGTGTGATCTTCAGATGGAACATATACAACTCCAAATAAAACAGACAAGACTGGAAATGGAGTTGCTGGAATATAAATTAAAGGTGGGAGTAGTTGCTGTGAGTGTATACATGTTCTTCCCAAGAATAAGGATCATTTATTTGGGGTATGGCAGGATGTTGCTCATCGCAGGCACTGAAACCTGGCCTTGAGGATCCCGATTGTCATTTCAGCCCTTGCTCTTGTTCTGCAGAGGCCCAGGTTGTAGTGTGACTGTGGTCCAGGCTCAGGCTCAGGGTATGGCGTCATCACATATGGCATGCAGGGATACCCACTGCCTGCAACGAGGAGGCCGTCATATTGTCCTGTAAGCACACAGGGGGTGCAGTGATGTAGTGTATTATTTCATTGATTCAGTTTTAAATGTGAACCACACCCATAGCAACAGTGCCAGAGGCTTACCCTGACCCAATTTATTGTATAGTGCAGACACACGAAAAATGCTTGCATCATGCACAGAGCCTGGCCATTTGGCTGAAACATCTGTAATAATGTTGGTAGCTCCACATATGATCTTAATGAAGGACAACAAAACGTTTATGTAATGTTTTATTTTTTAAAAAGTAGTACATTTATAATGTTCAGTACTTGTATATTAATGCTGTGGAAGGATTTTCTGTTTACATAATCCCCTTCATTTCCTGCAGGTGCTTTAATTGGAATGTAGGTTCCCTTTATGCATCCAATGACTCTAATCATCTGAAGCATACCATCTGAATGGCTCAAAATAAACAAAATGAAGGTTTTGGAGTGGTCTTAAACAGTTCATGCTTGAAAACCCTCCAATGTGGATGAAATAAAAGGATTCTGCAAAGCAGAGTGTGCCAAAATTTCTCCACAAAGATGTGGAAGACTCAAAAAAGTGAAGAATGTTTTTGAATACCGCAGTCACCTCCACCATCAGCACTAACTCTTCAGTACACATGACCCTTCAAAATAAAATGTTGACTTTGTGTCAGTATTTGTTCATGCAAAGTGTCTAATTAGACACCAACACATGTAATTATTCAGTCAGCATATTAGGTAATATTCATTCAAATAAGCAATTTAGACCATGATCTAATGTTACTGAATATTAGAATTAATATCTACTCTGCTAGATATGACAAAGAGATGTAAAGTGGTACTTACCAACTTAACCAAGTGTCAGGATGTCTTTTCCAAGCTCATTGTTCTTACTGTACAATCCCGGTTTAGAGTATTTGACTGTAAAAATGGACAAATTACAGAGCACACCCCTTCCTGTAATTATACTTATCCATTATTGTAAAAATGGCTAATTATTGTATTTTTCTTTTCAGAACTCATGATGCATTGCAAAATAGTTAAAGAATGTAAAACAATGCAGTATATTATTGTAAATAATATATTGTACTGTATATTTGTTATGAATGTCAGTCACTTTTTTTAGGAATTTGCAGCAGTTTGATGGTAAAATAAAGTTTTAAACAGGCCACTTTTTAAAGTCCTATAAAATAAATAAATCAGATGTAGAAGTGCTCTAAACCTCTCAGAGTGAACAGAGTCAGTGTGTTTAGTACAGACAGACCCCCAGTCAGACACTCACACCATCATTAATAAATACAACATTGTGGTGAACATTGAGCTCGTCCTGTAAACACTTTTCTGTCACAAATAATCATCTCATTAACAAAAACAGACTAAAGTGTCGTTTCTCACTTTTCACCTGGTTATTGTTAACTGTGGTGTTCAGCAGGAGAACAAAGACACAAGGGTGTGCAAAATTTCCTGAACTTGGCTCTATTATTTTTATGAGTCAAGCTGACTGATGTGTTTTTGGCCAGAATTGGGCGTATAGAATAAAATAAAATTTGAAACATCATTACATCTGTGCACTGAAATGCTTTCTGGTGAACTACTCTTAATCTCATGTTGTCAGTCATTTTTTATTCTTATTGCTTTTATTTTTGTTATTATTTATTATTACTACTGGTGTCATAGCTGGTCAAATGTGTACATTCTATAGCATGTTATATACATGCACTCCTGATTACGATAACTACACTGTTTAATGAAGCAAGAAAAGTACAATACAGTGGTAACCCTACTAACGAGTCGAGAATTCCAGGTAACGAGTAGCGTAAATTAGTTCAAGTATGCCAACCGCTAGGGGAGCGGCGGTCGTAGCATCTCCTAGATGCTAGCGTAGAAGAAGAGGTCAGTCATTACCTTTGACCGCTGTCCAGTGAAAGTGAAAGTATTATTGTTTTTATTTTCGTTATTCTTATTTTTTACTGACTGTTGTACTCTAATTCTCATCAAGTGGTCTTTCGTAAAGTCACGTGTCTACATTACTACAAAGTTTAAAATAAAATAAGATATGCGGGTTAAGACCGGTTTTTGTGTAGTCAGTCGAACT
>BRDA01066781.1:0-36935 GCA_036984385.1 Crenuchus spilurus | reverse complement strand
TCAACACAGGTATACCACAGGGCTGTGTGCTGAGTCCTTTCTCTACTTCCTCTTCACTCAACTGCAGGACGGTTCATTAATCATAAATTCCATATCAGCAACAATGATGATACAGTCTACAGAGAAGAAATAGAGTGTCTGGCCAAATGGTGTGCTGACAATATTTTGCACATTAATACCAAAAAACAAAAAAACTCATTGTAGACCTCAGGAGGAGAAAGGTCACACTCACTACCTCATATACATCAGTTAGATGGCCGTTGACATCCACAGGGACTCCAATTCCATCAACTGAAGACGTTCAGAGGAAAAGTCTGCCCAGTGCTCTCAGCATCCTTAAAGACTCATCCCATCCTGCACATAATCCGTTTTTCCCCTAGAACTATCTTCTTACTGAACTCTGTTCACATTTAACACTTATACACCTGAACTCTGATTGGTGACTGTACTACATTTTTCTGCATCAACTTTAAATTATACCATCTATAAATGGTTTATCAATTGCATATTTTTTTTTAGATTTAGAGTACTGTTTTTGATTCTTGTGCTTTTTACACACTTAGGAAATTAATTATCCGCAATTTAACCCAATCCGTGCAGTGAAACACACATTTACACACTAGTGAACACACACTAGGGGGCAGTGAGCACACGTGCCCGGCTCGGTGGGCAGCCCTAGTCAGAGCGCCCGGGGAGCAGCTAGAGGTTAGGTGACTTGCTCAAGGGCACTTCAGTCATGACCTGTTGGATCTGGGAATCGAACCGGCAACCTTCTGATTACAAGCCCAGTTCTCTAACCAACAGGCCATGGCTGCCTCTTATTACATTATTACAGTATTTACATTTTCTGTACATAGAATATACACATTTCTAACCCTTTCATTGTGACTCAATCACTAATTATTCCATCTGTATATCGCTTATTGTACTTTCTATTCCATCTGTATACTATGCTGATAGTTTTTCTTTATTAAATTTGCATATCACGTGTTTTCTACATTCTATCTGTATATCATGTTTATAGTATATTCTATTCAACATGTATATTGTCTACATTGCCTCTAAATTACATTTACATGTATATTTACAATAGTTTTACAACACCTAAAATATATTCACATGTATATTTGTCCATACCTCTGCCTATATTTTGTCTATACTGTATCTATGTACATCCTGCACTGACTGCTTATTGCAATTCTGTTTAGAGGTTAAACTATATATTGTCATGTAATGACAATGAAGGTGAATCTAATCTAATCACTACTTCAGTGTGTGTTTTGTCTTGGAGTTGAGCTGCTGGAGAGGTTGTCCACCCAGCACGCAAAACTACAGTGGCCCACTGAGTCACATCACAACATTTAAAAAGCAAAATCAAAAGCTGAGAACACAACAGCAATAACGTAAAACGTAACAAAATGCTGCAAACAAAAAAAAACCCACAATGCAACTACATTAAGAAAGCACAACACAACCACATTAAGAAAGCGCAGCGCAATGACATTAAGAAAGCACAGCGTAAGTACATTAAAAAAGTGCAGTGCAACTACATTAAGAAAACCCACACCGGAAATGCTTTCGGCCACTAGGGGGTGTTGTTTAGCTGTTTAAGTGCACAAAAAATATGCAACATCCTTTTATTCAAATTCAGTCTGTGAAGAAGTAACCGTGAATAAGTAACTGTGAAGAAGGAACAAACCAAAATCAGAAACTGTGAATAAGTAACTAAGTTCAGCGTTGTTGTAAAAAATTCTTTCAAAACTTACAAAAACAAGCTAAATTATCCGAAACAGCACCCCCTAGTGGCCGGGAGCATTACTGCTGTGGGTTTTCTTAATGTAGTTGCGCTGCACTGTAGCTGTGTTGTGATTTTTTTATTTGCAGTATTTTCTTTATGTCGTCACATTTTCGACACTTTGTCTTTGCTTTGTAAATGTTGTTGTGATGTGAATATGTGTGCCACAATACAAAACAGCCTAGGACAACTACTGATTAGGCCCCAGTGTGAGTGTGATATACAGTGGGGAAAAAAGTATTTGGTCAGCCACTGATTGTGCAAGTTCTCCTACTTAGAAAGACGAGAGAGGTCTGTAATTTTCATCATAGGCACACTTCAACTATGAGAGACAAATGAGAAAAACTGTCCACACTCTCAATAAGGACAACAGGGACAAAATTTCAGACCTGCACAAGGCTGGGATGGGCTACAGGACAATAGGCAAGCAGCTTGGTGAGAAGGCAACAACTCTTGGCACAATTATTAGAAACTGGAAGAAACACAAGATGACTGTCTGGGGCTCCATGCAAGATCTCACTTCATTGGGGTAAGGATGATTCTGAGAAAGGTCAGGAGTCAGCCCCAAACTATACAGGAGGACTTGATCAATGACCTGAAGAGAGCTGGGACCACAGTCTCAAAGAGAACCATTAGTAACACACTATGCCATCATGGTTCAAAATCATGCAGGGCATTCAAGGTCCCCCTGCTCATGCCAGCACATGTCCAGGCCCATTTTGCCAATGTTTGCCAATGACCAGAGGAGGCATGGGAGAAGGTCATGTGGTCAGAGCTTTTTGGTACTCTAATCCACTTGCCATGTTTGGAGGAAAGAGAATACTGAGTTGCATCCCAAGAACACCATACCTACTGTTAAGCATGGGGGTGGAAGCATCATGCTTTGGGGCTGTTTTTCTGCAAAGAGGACAGCACGACTGATCCATGTTAAGGGAAGAATGAACAGGGCCATGTATCATGAGATTGTAAGCCAAAACCTCCTTCCATCTGTAAGAGCATTGAACATGAAATGTGGCTGGGCCTTCCAGCGTGGAAATTATCCCAAATAAACTGCTCAGGCAGTGAATGAGTAGCTCTGTAAAGGTCCTGGAGTGGCCTAGACAATTTGTGGAGGGAGCTGAACGTTTGTGTTGCCCAGCAACAGCCCCAAAACATCACTGCTGTAGAGGAGATTTGCATGGAAGAATGAGCCAAAATACCAGCTACAGTGTGTGCAAACCTGGTGAAGACTTACAGGAAACGTTAACCTCTGTCATTGCCATGTTACAAAGTATTGAGTTGAAATTGTGTTATTGACCAAATACTTATATTCCACCATAATTTACAAATACATTCTTTAAAACTCCTACAATGTGATTTCCTGGATTTTTTTTTCTCTCATTTGTCTCTCATAGTGTACCTATGATAAAAATTACAGACCTCTCTCATCTTTCTAAGTAGGAGAACTTGCACAATCAGTGGCTGACCAAATACTTTTTTCCCCACTGTATGTAACATGGAATAAACTACTAAAGTAGAAACACACTTTTAGACAAAACAGGTACAATTAGCATGGGTCAAGTACCAGAAATATATGTTGTGTTTTGGAAGCTGGTAAGCTACGTGATGACATAAATCACCACCAGACCAGAACATTAGTTGAACTTAAGTTATATAAAACTTACTCTATCATTGACCCTGAGTGGTTTAGAGGACAAAGGCATTGAAACTATCATAGGAATGTGAGTTAGAATCCTGGTCATGCTGCTATAGGTGACTATGGATAATAATGACCTCATTGTATTTATGTTACACAAAAATTGGATTAAATTGTTGAAAGATGTCAGCAAAGAAGGAGTACAAAATAATGTTCATGGCATTATACATAACATGAAATGCAATGAAGTACAATTAGGAAAAACAGGATTTCCCCCAAAAATGAAGGCAAGACATAGAAGCATTTTCTCAATATCAATCAGTCCAGCTAAATTTTCATGAAGATATATTCAGTTCCACTAAACCAACTCAAAATAAGACAGTTAAAAAAATATTCATTTACAGGTGTGTAAACTTATGGAACCAGGATTCTGTAAATAAAATAGTAATAATAATTAAAAAAATAAAAAGTATACATCTGATTATTTTTCAATTAAGTTTACATTAACAGTTTATTACACAAAAACTATTTTCTTCTCCAGGATCTCAACCTGTAAAACTACAATGCAGAATAATGTGGTATTTGTATACGCAATCAGCCTAAAATTTAGAAATGCTCTGGAAGCAAACTAAACCTTGAAGATGAAGATTTGAATATTCTGAAAGATACAATATACTTAACTGATGCCCTGAACCATGGATAGAATATAGCATATATTAGTGGATTCACGGCAGAGTTCAGGTATATTAGCCAACTGACAACATTCCACATCACTGAAAATGAAGTGAAACTTTCAACTGTTAAAGAATATAAAAAATATGGAATCCAGCAAGCAAGATAAATGAAAATTAAAGTACTTAATTTTTTAGCTGCTTTAGTTTCAGCAGAACCTGACAGTCTAGCTCTGGTTTGTGAGGCATCAGTCATCACAGCTCGGACAGCTTTGGCTTGACGTCTCGCCACATAAAAAATGATTGAATACAAGACGAGTATAACTGAGCAAGGGGCTACTAATGTAACCACAAGGTCAATAATGACCCACAAATCATTTATAACCAGAACACACTCTCCATAACATCTCATAGACATCTGAGATGGAAGAAGATGGTCATTAAAGTACATAAGAATAGTAACATACAGTATACTACAAGTCCAGCCTAGAATTATGCACATAGACATTCTACAAACAGTGACTCTGCTGGTATACAGTAGAGGGTCATTGACAGCAATGGAGCGATCAACTGCAATGAAAACCAGATTACAGAGAGACTCAGAAGCTGCAAAATAATTGATCAGTTGATAAATAGAGCATCCAGTTTTCCCAAAATACCAACAAGTGTCTATCAACTGCATTATATTCACAGGCATAACAAACAGACCTATAAGAAGATCTGCCACAGCCAGAGAGAGGATGAGCAGGTTGGTTGGAGTGTGGAGCTGCTTGAAGTGAGAGATGGAGATGATCACCAGCAGGTTCAGAAACACAGTGCACACAGATATACATGACAGAACAATATACAACAATAAACTCCCAGAGCTTGCATGGACCTCCTTTCTGCAGGATGAGTTGTTTTCAGGAAAGCAGTACTGATATGAAACATTTTGTCCATAGTCTATGTTATCCATTGGAAACAGACAGTTCGAGTTATTCAGTAATGCTGAAATGTAAGATTTACCTGTTTGACATTCCTCTTTATAGCTAAACATGAATCCTCCCACCAACATATTAGTGGCTAGATCATCAGTGTGACATCATTACTTCAGCTAGAGGATAGCAGAAGTCAGCTGAAGGTGGAATACTGGGCTCTGGTGTAAATGTATCATGAGATAAACTACTAATGTAGAAACACATGCAGAATCAAAAGCAAGGGCATATCTTTGGGCCCAACATTGGGGGGGGATTGAGCTGTCTGCCTATTTATTTATTTATTTATTTATTTATTTATTAAATCATTTATTTTTCTAAAAGGATTCAGGAGATTTTGAGGTAACTGTATTAGAAATACATTGTAATGCTTTTACTATGTATTTATTTAACTTTCTTTGTATTTATTCTGCACCTTAAACAATTAAGAATTTTTTCACATTTCTTTCAACAGTAACAAATATTTTACACTTTTAGAATCTATTATATGATCCACTTAAATTTCAAAATTTTCCAAGTGTATGTATTTACCTGGTGCAGTATAATTTGGCTAAGAGAAATGATGACACAATTCCACAAATATAGCCATTTGTAATTAAAGAAGATCAGACTAAACATATATGACACTGTAAATTTTGAGATCAGGTCAAAATTACCTAAAGACAACAAGAGAGTTGCAGCTGTGTACTTAATTTATTTAAAGTACACAGTTTTAATTTTTAATTAAGTTTTAATTTGGCCTGCCAAATATAATAAATACAATATTTTACAGCAGTCTGTTCTCCACCGAGCATGTGAGAGTTTTATTAAACATTGAACTCTTTATTATTAAACATGTTCTGTAGAGACAAAATGATTGAACTTGATGTGTTAACGAGTCTCATCCTGGACATTTATGGGACTCTCATCTTCAGTCATGTTATCAGTACTACTATTAGTTATTAATAACTAAATACATAAAATGTTATGTGTGTATTCACCGAGTAAAAAATAAAATATATAAAAAAAATAATAATAATAAATAACAAAGTGACAAATAACCACTTTTCTTTTCTTTTTCTTTTGACTCACTGTCAGCTTAGGAGGAGCAGGGAGTAGCAGGTCTAACGGATCTAGCTAAAATACCTGAACGGGTATTCATAGTGGGTCTGATACACAGCGGCTGTGATGGTGGGCTCACAACTGAGTGTGCTAACCATAAAGACAATGAAGGGTGAGCGCAGGTAAAATGAGAGTCTTTATTAAACACAAAGCTTAAACAAAAACAAAACTCAGGACTAGGCAAGAACACTGGACTAGGCATAAACAGGGCTAGACATATACAGTGGATTAGGTATTAACACTGAACTAGACAGAAACACAGCATAAGAATAAACACCAGACTCAGAATAAACCACAGGGAACTCAAACCAGACTACTAAATTACAGGGGAGGGACTACAGGCATGAGAGAAAGAGGGGAAAAGGAACACAAAACAAACTAAGACACGGGGGAACACTCAAACACCAGGCTAAACTCAAAACAAGACTAATTTCAGACAGACAACCAAGAAGACCAGATGAAAAAACCAGACAAAAAACAAACGAAGGACTAGGAGTGGATGTGAACATAAGTGAGGATAAACCAAATAACGCCGAGCGAAGACTGACTGACTGACTCGTGCTGCCTATAAAGTGAACCACTGATTACAAAAATGAAACACAGGTGCGGAAATAAGGAAGTGACATAAGACGGTGAGGTGCATCCTGGGAACTGTAGTGCGTACGTGATCGGGTGAATGGAGACCGAAATGTGGCTAACCAGGAAGTACACTACAATCTAATGTGTGAGTGAAAACCAAATGTCGACAAGGAAGAATGAGGCACAAAGAAATGAAGGGGAAGGAGAGAAACAGAAAACAGAACAGATTCCGGACAAACGTTACAAGGGCATAGTTATTAAATCATCAGCTAACAATACATATACATTTACCTCATTTTGATTTTTCCACTTTTTACAAGGCGGTGTTGTCGACCAACAATGAAAACTTGTTTTTTATCCACTTTTCAGTAGAGGAGGAGCAGTAGAGGAGGAGCGGGCAAGCAAGATTGTTGGAATGAGACAGCAGGGAGCCTGGACAAGGTGGGAGCACGCAGTTGACTGCAAAGTCTCATGGGTGGAGCTGTGGACAGCAGAAACCCACCGCATACGATTCTTGATCCAGGCTGTCTATGATGTTTTACCAAGCCCATCCAACCTGTTTAGCTGGGGATTGGAGGAGTCACCAGCCTGCAAGTTATGCCTGAAGAGGGGAACCCTGGAACACATCCTCAGCTGCTGTCCGAAAGCCCTGGGAGATGGGCGCTACCGCTGGCGCCATGACCAAGTCCTTTAAGTCATAGCAAACACCATCAGCTGTGGAATTGCCCAGTGTAGATGCCGCTACCAAGCAAAGACCCCTGCGCTTTTGTCCAGGCTGGAGAGAAACCAGTATCAGCAACCAGGGCACCCTCAGCTGGCCTGCTAGTAACAGCTCAAGACTGTGAGTTGAAAGTCGACTTGGGGAAGCAACTGAAGTTTCCAGACACAGTCACAACTACAACATTGCGACCTGACATGCTGCTTCTCTCAAGGTCTTCGAAGCATATCGTTCTTCTAGAACTTACCATACCCTGGGAGGACCGTATTGAGGAGGCCAACAAGAGGAAAAGGGCAAAGTATGCTGAGCTAGTAGAGGAGTGCCAGAACAATGGCTGGCGAGCTCAGTGTGAGCTCATTGAGGTGGGATGCAGAGTGTTCACAGGCCAGTCTCTTTGCAGGACATATAACATCTTGGGCAAAATGGGGGCCAACAAACGAAGGGCCATCAAGGAGGCCACTGAGGCAGCATAGGTTGCCTCAAGATGGCTGTGGATAAGGAGAGGAGACCTGTGGGTGGGGTAGCACTACCTGGACACAAGCTGGGGCCTGATCAACCCCAGCTGGGTCGCCTGGGTGAGAGTGTATGATGTTTGAAAGACCAGAAACACTCTGTGACCCCAGGTAACATCACTGACGATGTGTCCAGGTTGCATCAGTTGATGTATGTTGCAAGGTGCTCTTTACATTTTTTCTTACGACACCCACTCTCCTATGGCGTTATATTTGAGCCACAATTCTGAGCGCATGTGCGGATGTTTTGAGTGAGCAAGAAGAGTTCTGCACGCACATGAACTCAATAGTGTATACAAATCTCTCTCCCGCACGCTCAACACTGCCCTCCTGCTCGCTCAACATTTCTGATCTGCACACTCGCTTCGATTTGTACCGTGCATGCACATGCACTTCAGTTTTATTGAATTCATTGAATCAGAGTTGTTTTTAGTGAAGGATGAAAACTTTTGCACTTTATCCATTTATTAAAGTTATGTTTAATTGTTTGTTCAAAATAAGTAATTTACATTTTCCACACTTTGCAGGGTTACTTACTAAAGGGTGGATTTACATAGACGATGGGGAGCAGATGTGCATTAGCAGATGTAAATCTAGACCGTCCAATCACAGATATTATTGTTAGCAATATTATTATTATTATTAGTAGTAGTAGTAAATATAATGTAAAAATAACATATCTCCCTTATATAATAAAGGGATCTGAACATATAGATTTAGAGTAGAGAAAAGGGGATGTTTTAAATGCAAAGATATATACATTCAGATCCCATTGTAATAAGTTATCTAATACCAGTAAGTCTACCCCGATGCTCTTCACACTCAGTTGTTCACTGCCTTTTAACTAGGGTGACCAGATGTCCTCTTTTTCAGCATCTCAGATCTGGTCAATCTATTTTAACTCCTTGTGTACACCACAGTCATAGCTAGGGTTGCCACCTTTCAGATTTTGAAATAAGGGACACCTCTGGCCGGGTTGGGGGAGGGGGGAGTTGGGTTGGGGGGCAGGGTGTTTGGGGTTGGAGTGTATGTGTGGGGAGGGATTCTATTGCGGGTTGGGTGTGGCTTGAATATTGCACCTATGTAATAAAAGATCTTACACTGTCAGAGAAACATTATATAGCGGACTAAAATTGCCTTCGGTACATGCTATATTTTAAATTGCGCACCATTTTCAGGTGTATCTTAGCAATGCAGACAATGCTTTCATTGGTGACGACTCGCATTAGTAATGGGCTTTTATGGCTTGGTTTACTTAAAAGACCTCTTACACCTCCAAAATCAAAAGACTTTTCTTCTTCTTCTTTTGCTGCTTAGCTTAAGCTAGTAATAAAATAATATCAATTCAACAGTGAATGAAA
This sequence comes from Crenuchus spilurus, assembly GCA_036984385.1. Classification (NCBI taxonomy): domain Eukaryota; kingdom Metazoa; phylum Chordata; class Actinopteri; order Characiformes; family Crenuchidae; genus Crenuchus; species Crenuchus spilurus. The sequence continues at coordinate 27,588 of BRDA01066781.1, read as the reverse complement.
TGAAGTAAATGTAGAAATGTAAAAACAACTGAAATCATTATTTTTTTCTAAATTATATATTTATAGTTTTGCATTTTACAGAAAGAACAGAACAAAAACAAAAAGGAAAGAATTGTATATATGTATCTCACCGCAACATGGTCACATATTTCACTATATCACAAAATGATCATTAATTAATAAAGGAATAGGGCATAATAAAGTAAAATAAATAGTTATAATACAGGCAGTAGTACATGTATCATGCAAAAAGAAAAATCACATATCCCCCAACACTTTCCATACTGATGACCATATTTCAGTGAATTTTTGTTGTCTGTTTTGGATTTCAAAAGTGAGCCAAATAATTTGTACGTATGGACGTGTACAAATAGATTCCTCATATAAATTTACATATACCCTTTTCATGACAAAATGTATTTAATGTATTTTTGTCTGTACAATTATTTGTGAGTAATTATTTATTCAGTCATTTATGTGTGTTTATTTATTTATACTTATGTCATTTTTTGTCATATGCACAGAATTTTTGTCAGAAAAAGTCTTTTTGTAGCTTCTCTCTCTGTGTGTGTGTGCGTGCAACAATTATAGTTAATACTAATATAGCGACACCCCACCCCCATCACCTTACTGACCAATCCCGTGTGACTTCAACAGGGGGAAACGAATCTGGCTCCCAGACATGAGTTAGCTCTGATCGCTCACTTCAATGAGTCGACTGAGCCATTTTGTTCGCCAACGACACACTCACACACATCACTCACACACACTCTGCTGAAACACAACAGAGAGGGTGAGAGAGAGAGATGCAGATTCACACATATCGTTCTGTCTCAGTTCAACCTTATTTCACCCTATTTGATAAAAATATCAAAAAATGCATGTCAATTGGAGAGTTTTGTTTTGGTATTCGGCCTCGGCCTCGGTCGCTCGCTCGGCTCGGCTCCTGTGTGTGTGTGTGTGTGTGAATACGCGCGTGCAAGCCTATAGCATGATTCCTGCTCTATTATTATATATAACTATTTTTTTGTTTGAGGAAAGAGGACTTACTCTCAGTAAAACTGAGGGAGAGTCTCTGTGAGTGAGTGCGTGAAGATCCGCTTATTTGCATGACAAGCGAAGCAGAGCAGCAGACAATGGCTGGTTAACAGCTCCAGCATTCCAGTGCGGCAAGAAAAAACGATGAAAAATTTAATCAGTTTGGGAATTCTAGTGTTAAGACATGCCATCCTTATTGTGGTGAAGACTTCAATGTGAAGTTTGGAGCAGACAATGTAGGATATCAATCCTGCATTGGCCAAGAAGGAGCTGGAGAGAGGAAAGACAATGGACAGCATTTTAATGACATGAGTCTGGAAAAGAAGCTGGTGATGGTGCATGACTGGCGCTCTGCATAGGTGGATCATCCACTGTGTATAGAGCCCCAAACCTCAATACTGAAGTCTCTGCTGTGCACCATACAACCTCAAAATCCTCCCCACCCCTCATCCCTGCCCGACCAGGCAAAAGACCTTTCCTCAAACATGTATCCTCCAGCACTAAAAAGCATTTGTTGTTAGGGCACCCACAGGCACAGCATTTTAAAGAGACACTAATGAAGAGGCAAAGATGGAAAATAAAAGCATGGGTGTGTCACACTGCAGGAAATAGAAGAAGCCATCAGACAGACAAAGGGGAATAGGGCATTGGGTGAGGAAATAATCACTGTAGATATGCTGAAGGCAGATTGTACTACAAGCGCCAAGCCACTGGGCAAACTGTTTAACAAGGTGTGAGAAGAAGAGTTTCAGAGACTTGGAAGAAAGGCATTATTATAAAACGGCTGAAGAAGGGTGTAACATTTGTCCAGAGTCTGTTCTGTTTTCTATTTTCTCTCCTTCCTCATCGTTTCTCTGTCCCTCGTCCTTCCTTGTCAGCATTTGGTTTTCACTCGCACACAGTGTAGTTTACTTCCTGGTCTGCCCCACTCATGTCTCCATTCACCCACCCACTCACTCACTACATGTCCCAGAATGCACCTCGATTGCACATGTCACTTCCTCTGCCTTAGCACACCTGTCTTTCATATCGTCATTAGTGTCTTTGGTATTTATACGGTCTCTTCCTCTCAGCCTTTGCTGAGCAATTTGTTTCATGTTTCCTGTTTACACCTGTAGCCCACTTCTGGTTTTTCCTTAAGGTCTCTCCTTCTTTCTGGTCAGTGTTTATATTGGTTTATGTCTTCCTTTTCTTGTTTGATATATATTTCCTGAGTCTTATTTGGTTTTTCTCCTTAGTCTTAGTTCATGCTTTGTTTGAGTTTGTCTAGTTCTGAGTCTGTGCCTATTCTGAGTGTATGCTTTGTTCCATGTTCAATCCCAGTTACATTGATGCCTAAGTTTACCTTGGTTTCTGGTTTGTGTCTTTATAAGTATAGTTCTGTGTTGTGTTCATATGTTTCTGTTGGTTTTGTGGTTTCTAGTTTGTAATATTCTGCCTTAGTTATTAGCTGTTGTTGTTGTTGTTGTTGTTGTTGTTGTTAAGATTCTGCCTTGTGCTTGTTCAGTTTTCTAATTAAATTCACCTTTTGCTTTATACCTGCGCTCGTCTCTGTACTTCCTAAGACGGCTTACATTAGAGTGAGCTGTGACCATTACAGATTGCTCAGCCTTTATCCTGGAGATGGCAGAATGCTGAGGGAGCTCTTCATAGATGCTCTGCCTGTGGTCCTGGATGCCTGTGTCAATGCTTCACCCGGGGTGCAGGAGGCATTCACCAATACTCCCCCCCAGGCTCTTAAGGTGGGAGTTGACACCCAGACGGAGCTGGTTTGCACAACAGAGCAGAATGTCAGGACATCACAGATCAAGATGGAGCAGGGCACCATGACCGAACCAATGGTGGGAACAAACAGAGCCACTGGAACTGAGACGGTCCCAGCAGCAGGGTCTCCTGCCCCAGTGGTCCAGGGTGGCATGGAGAGCCACTGTCCAGTCCAGGGCGGCCTGGAGAGCCCTACGCCAGTCCCCGAGGGCGGCCTGGAGAGCCCTACGCCAGTCCCCGAGGAGGGCCAGGAGAGCTCTACGCCAGTCCCCGAGGAGGGCCAGGAGAGCCCTACGCCAGTCCCCGAGGAGGGCCAGGAGAGCCCTACGCCAGTCCCCGAGGAGGGCCAGGAGAGCCCTACGCCAGTCCCCGAGGAGGACCAGGAGAGCCCTACGCCAGTCCCAGAGGAGGGCCAGGTGAGCCCAGTGCCAGAAGGCTGAGAAAGACATATACATCCGCATGCCTGGTCAGCCAGGAGAATGAGGCCTTCTCTTCAGCCTGTTACTCAGACCACTTGGACCTACCCACTGGTGCATCATGTATTACATAACATGCATTAGGGACTAGTCCACAACAGAGGTCTAGTCAGTTTTCTTGGTTGGGGGTCCCGAACATAATGACTCCATGGTGGTCCTCGATGGCTTGGGATACTATGTGTCACACTGCAGTGAATATTGCAGTGCGTACATTCATTGACATGCTACAAGGACATTACTGATGGACTAGACCGTGTCTTGTTTAGTTGGTTTGTACTGTATGTTTCCCTGTTCTGGTATGCTTGTGTTTTGGGTAGGTTGTCTTTTGTTTTCGTGGTTTCTCTGTGTTTTTCATGGGGAGGGGGTGATGTAACGTTTGTCCAGAGTCTGTTCTGTTTTCTCTCCTTCCTCATCATTTCTCTGTGCCTCATCCTTCCTTGCCAGCATTTAGTTTTCACTCGCACACAGTGTAGTTTACTTCCTGGTGTGCCCCACTCATGTCTCCATTCACCCGCCCCCCTCACTCACTACATGTCCCAGAATGCACCTCGATTGCACATGTCACTTCCTCTGCCTTAGCACACCTGTCTTTCATATCATCATTAGTGTCTTTGGTATTTATACGGTCTCTTCCTCTCAGCCTTTGCTGAGCAATTTGTTTCATGTTTCCTGTTTACACCTGTAGCCCACTTCTGGTTTTTCCTTAAGGTCTTTCCTTCTTTCTGGTCAGTGTTTGTCTTGGTTTATGTCTTCCTTTTCTTGTTTGATATATATTTCCTGAGTCTTATTTGGGTTTTCCCCTTAGTCTTAGTTCATGCTTTGTTTGAGTTTGTCTAGTTCTGAGTCTGTGCCTATTCTGAGTGTATGCTTTGTTCCATGTTCAATCCCAGTTACGTTGATGCCTTGTTCTAAGTTTACCTTGGTTTCTGGTTTGTGTCTTTATAAGTATAGTTCTGTGTTGTGTTCATATGTTTCTGTTGGTTTTGTGGTTTCTAGTTTGTAATATTCTGCCTTAGTTATTAGCTTTTACTGTTGTTGTTGTTAAGATTCTGCCTTGTGTTTGTTCAGTTTTCTAATTAAATTCACCTTTTGCTTTATACCTGTGCTCGTCTCTGTACTTCCTAAGACGGCTTACATTAGAGTGAGCTGTGACTATTACAAAGAGTGACCTGTCTGTTCCAAGAGGATGAAACAATCCATCAACAGGATCCTGAGAAAAACGGGCAGGATTCAGAAGTGGAAGTGGTTGTACAGACCAGATCTTTGTTTTGCTTACCATTGTGGCACAGTCACTTGAATTGAACTCCTCAATTTACAACTTCAGAAATTTTGAGAAAGCATGTGATAGCATCCACCCCACCCCCTGTGCTATGGAAAACTCTTGATGCATATGGATTTCCAATAAAGGTCGTCAACATCCTGAGGTACATATGTCAACAACCAATGCTGTGTGTATCACAATGGGGAGCAAAACATGTGGTCCCAGATGAAGACAAGAATCAGACCAGTATCATTTTGCCCTCTTACTTGTCATCATTGTCTGGATGGTGAGAGCCACCAAAGTCAAGCCAAGGGGCTTCTTTTATTCATTAGACTTTTATTTATTTATTTATTTTTGATATTTTTGATATATTTATGCACGGCAGAAGCTTGAGTTAAATAATAGATCTCCATAGACAGATGTGAGGACAAACCTTCATGTCTGACACAAAGTTACTAACTAGATCTGCTGCACACATTTGTTGTACAAAGACTGGGCAGGTATGTGTGCTTGCACAGATCTTAAGAAGACGGTGAAGCAGGAAGAAACCCTTCTGGCATTTGCTAGAAAGCTAATGATCATAGTCATCAGATGAATGTCTACAACAAAACATGATACATATTTTGAAATGGCCAAGAGTCAAATTGTAGGGTGACCTGAAGAGGGCTGTGAACAGAAGAAGCCCTCAGTCTGACATATCTAGGGCATTTTTTCAAGGAGGAGTAGGAAAATATTGCCAATCCAAGATTTGCCATGCTGATAGTGATTTCTAATAAAAAAGACAAAATAAGGCAGTTCAATAAAGTGTTAGGCTGTGACACTTACTTGTTTTACTTTGTACCTTTGTATTAACAATACATATACAGTCATGGCCGAAAGTGTATCACTGTATTTAATACAATCAAACAGAAAATTACAGTCATGGCCAAAACTTTTGGCACCCTTGAAATTTTTCCAGAAAATGAAGTATTTCTCCCAAAAAATTATTGCAATTACACATGTTTTGTTATACACATGTTTATTTCCTTTGTCTGTATTGGAACAACACAAAAAACAGAGGAAAAAAAGGCAAATTTGACATAATTTCACACAAAACTCCAAAAATGGGTGGGACATTTGTTTGACATTTGTGACAAATGGTTACCTTGAGTAACATGTAGATTCCCTTTGAGGTGAAATTTTCACTTGTGAAAGTTTTGTGCTCTTTGGTTAAACATTGGTAATAATAAATAAACATTATATGAAGAAGATATAAGAAAAAACTGTGTAATTGTTTAAAGAACACAAAATGATCAAGGAGGGTACTTTATTTACAATATCAATGTAAATTACTTCTCCAAACACCGCAGTGTGACCATACAAATGTTATAATATTTCCATATATATTGTTTTATATATTTTATATGTAAGCAAGTTCTGATGTCATCATTATATAAAAAGACAAGAAACATCTAAGTTATGATTTTGATGATGTACAGCTACTGTTCTCTGCCTTTCATTTACATAATTACACACTTGATTTTATTCTCCAGGATCTCAAATGTTAAAACTACAATTTAGATTAACATGGTACAAAACTCAAGTTATATTTGTTTGCAAAACCTGCTTAATTTTTAAAAATGCTCTGGAAGCAATTTTAACCTTGAAGATGAAGACTTGAATATTCTAAAAGTTACAATATACTTAACTGATGCCCTGAACCATGGATAGAATATGGCATATATTAGTGGATTCACAGAGGAGTTAAGGTATACTAGCCAGCCAAACATATTCCACAACACTGAAAATGAACTGATGCTATCAACTGTTAAACAATTTATATAATATGGAATCCAGGATGCAAGATAAATGAAAATTAAAACACTTAATTTTTTGGCTGCCTTGGTTTCAGTAGAGCCTGAAAGTTTAGCTCTGTTGTTTTGTGAGACATCATTCATCACTGCTCGAACAGCTCTGGCTTGACGTCTCGCCACATTAAAAATGATTGAATATACGATGAGTATAACTGAGCAAGGGGCTACAAATGAAACCACAAGGTCAATAATGACCCATGAATTGTTAATAACCAGAACACACTCTCCGTAACATCTTATAGACATCTGAGATGGAAGAAGATGGTCATTAAAGTACAAAAGTATAGTAACATACAGTATACTACAAGTCCAGCCTAGAATTATGCACATAGATGTTCTACAAACAGTGACTCTGCTGGTATACAGTAGAGGGTCATTAATAGCAATGTACCGATCAACTGCAATGAAAACCAGATTACAGAGAGATTCAGCAGTTGAGAAAAAATTGATCAGTTGATACATAGAGCATAAAGATTTCCCAAAATACCAACAAGTGTCTATCAACTGCATTATATTGAGTGGCATAACAATTAGTCCCACGAAAAGATCTGCCACAGCCAGGGAGAGGATGAGCAGATTGGTTGGAATGTGGAGCTGTTTGAAGTGAGAGATGGAGATGATCACCAGCAGGTTCAGAAACACAGTGAACACAGATACACATGACAGAACAAAATACAACAATAAACTCCCAGAGCTTGCATTGACCTCCTTTCTGCAGGATGAGTTGTTGTCAGGAAAGCAGTACTGATATGAAACATTTTGCACATAATCTTTGCTATCCATCTGAAACAGACAGCTGTAGGTGATTCAGTTCAGTTGTGCAGTAATGCTGAACTGGGAGATTTACGTCTTTGGCTTGTCTCTTTATACCTAAACATGAATCCTCCCACCAACATAGGAGTGGCTAGATTTCCTCTTAAATCAATTATTGATCTGTCATACATGGTGACATCATTATTTCAGCTAGAGGTCAGCAAAAGTCAGCTGAAGGTGAAGCATTGTGTGAGTGTCATGTGTGTAACACATGTTAAACTAGTACATACACTTAGAATATGTAAATTCAAATGTAGACTCAAGAGGCAGAACCACCGCCATCTAGCAGGAAACTCAGCAGATTTGCTATGTTTTGGATGCTGGTAAACTGGAGAATGACATAACGCAACACCAGAGTGGTGTGAAAGTTTTTGCCCCATTCCTGATTTCCAGTTTTTTTGCATGTTTGTCACACTTAAATGTTTCAGAACATCAAACCAATTTCACACCTGAGTACATTGTCTCTAGCCACACCCAGGCCTGATTATTGCCATACCTGTTCTCAATCAAGACATCACTTAAATATGAACTGCCTGACAAGGTGAAGTCCACCAAAAGATCCTTAAAAGCTACACATCATGCCAAGATCCAAAGAAATTCAGGAACAATTGAGAAAGAAGGTAATTGAGATCTATCATTCTGGAAAGGGTTATAAAACCATTTCCAAAGCTTTGAGAATCCAGCGAACCACAGTGAGAGCCATTATCCACAAATGAAAAAGACATGAAACAGTGGTGAACCTTCCCACGAGTGGCCGGCAGCCCAAATTGACCACAAACGACGACTCATCGAAGAGGTAACAAAAGACCCCACAACAACATACAAAAAACTGTAGGCCTCACTTGCTTCAGTTAAGGTCAGTGTTCATGCCTCCACCATTAGAAAGAGACTGGGCAAAAATGGCCTGCATGGCAGAGTTCCTAGACAAAAACCACTGCTGAGCAAAAATAACATTAAAGCTTGTCTCAATTTTTCCAGAACACATCTTGATGATCCCTAAGACTTTTGGGAAAACATTCTGTGGACCGATGAGACAAAAGTAGAACTCTTTGGAAGGTGTGTATCCCGTTGCATCTGGCATAAAAGAAACACTGCATTTCAGAAAAAGAGCATTATACCAATAGTAAAATATGGTAGTGGTAGTGTGATGTTCTGGGGCTTATTTTGCTGTGTCAGGACCTGGAAGACTTGCTGTGATAAATGGAACTATGAATTATGCTGTCTACCAAAAGATCCTGAAGGAGAATGTCCGACCATCTGTTCGTGACCTTGAGCTGAAACAAACTTGGGTTCTGCAGCAGGAAAATGATCCAAAACACACCAGCATGTCCACCTCTGGATGGCTGAAGAAAAACAAAATGAAGACTTTGGAGTGGCCTAGTCAAAGTCCTAACCTGAATTAGGACTTTGCTCCCTCATCTGTGCATCACCCTCAGCACACACACACATACTCGTTCCTTATTGGGTCATTCAGATTGCTCACATCAGCATTGCCTACAATTCCCATCAGTCTCTTCTAAAAAATAATACATGGTTTTCAAAAATTTTAATAAATACAAATCTGAAAAGTGTGGCATGCATTTGTATTCAGTCCTCCTGAGTCAAAAATTTGTAGAACCACCTTTAACTGAAATTATAGCTGGAAGTCATTTGGGGAATTTTTCTACCAGCTTTGCCCATCTAGAAATGTTTGCCAGTTCTTTGCAAAATAGTTCAAGCTTAATCTTAATCATCTTAATCTTAAGCTAAGTTAGACTGGATGGAGAGTGTCTGTGAACATCAATTTTCAAATTTTACACCAGACTCTCAATTGGATTTGAGTCTGGACTTTGACTGGGCAACACTAACACATTAATGTTTTGATCTAAACCATTGCATTATGAAAAGAAAATGATACTTGTTTTTCAAAGATTTTAATAAAGAAAAATCTGAAAGTGTAGCATGCATTTGTCTTCAGCCCCCACTGTACTCTGATACCCTAAATAAGATCCAGTGTGACCAATTGCCTTCAGAAGTCACCTAATTAGTAAATAGAGTAAAAAAAGAGCACTCCTGATAGATCAGGGATAAAGTTGTGGAGAAGTGTAAAGCAGGGTTAGTTTATAAAAAATATCCTAAGCTATGAATCTCATAGCACACTTTTCAGTCCATCATCTAAAAACAGAAGGAGTATGACACAACTGCAAACTTACCAAGACATTACAGTCCATCTAAATTGACAGCCCATGCATGGAATGGACTCATTAGAAAAGCAGTCAAGAGGCTCATGGTCACTTTAGAGGAGCTACAGAGATCAACAACTCAGCTTGGAGAATCTGTCCACAGGACAACAGGAACACAAGAAACCACACAGCCTTGTGGAACATTACTGAGCATTTGCCGACGTATCAATCTTCTATGTTTATTGATTCTCACTCTCTCCACTCTCCAGAAACCCAAAGGACCTGTTTGAATCCAGCCATATGGATTGGCAGTCATCCTTTGTGCTACCTTTTGCACCACTCACCAACCTAAACCAGATGGGCTGTTTCTACAGCCAACACTTTCTATGACCAACACTTCTGTTTAATCAGTTCTGAGCTCAAAATCTTGGCTAGAAATGTTGAGTGTGTTTTTTACAATTTATCAGCACATCTGAAAATATTTTTTAGAAAGTTAACATTTAGAGCAGATTTAATCAAAATATAGATTTATGACACTGTTTTGAGACTGTTGTTGCTGAGCTTGGGGTGAACAAAAGACTAACACTTTGGGGGGAAAAATTTTTTTTTTATATGGGTGTAATTTTTTAAATATGGTCAAGCCACATTAGACTACATCAAAGTGTCTGAAACACCATCAGACTCCAGGGGGTTAATATTTATAAAACTTACACTATTGTAGTTGCATATTCATAGTTAATATGCCTGACTTCAGTTTAAGTCAATTTAGATAAAAATAACCTTGCTTTAACCTTGTTTTAAAAGATATCAAAAAAGAGAGGAGTCTCAAATCCACTTGAGAGTCTGGTGTAAAATTTGAAAATTGATGTTCAAAGACAGTCTCCATCCAGTCTAACTTAAGATTAACATTCCAAACATGACACAGAATGCAATGAAGAAAATCATTAAGTAGTATTAGGAAGAACAGGACTTCCCACAAAACTGATGAGAACACTTGGTAGCCTTTTCTTAAAAGCATTCAGACCAGCTAAAAGTTTCATAAAGATACATTACATTCCCCAAAACCAACCCAGAATTAGATATAATTAGATTAGATTTTTTTCTAATTAGATTATTAAAAAAATGTTTAGTGGAGTGCACACTTATGGAACCAGATTTCTGTAAATAAACAATGCAAAAAGTATATGACTATTTTTCAAGTCAGTTTACGCTAAAACTTTATATTGTTCTCCAAGACATCCAATGTTAAAACTACAATGCTGTGTAATGTGATACAAAACTCAAGTGATAATTGTATGCAAAATTAGCCACAAATTTAAAAATGCTCTGGAAGCAAATTAATCCTTGAAGATGAAGATTTGAATATGTTTAAAGATACAATAAACTTAACTGATGACCTAAACCATGGATAGAATATTGCATATATTATTGGATTCACAGAGGAGTTAAGGTATATAAGCCAGCAAAATACCTTCCATAGCACTGAAAATGAAGTGAAACTTTCAAAGGTTAAAGAAGTTAAATAAAATGGAATCCAGCATGCAAGATAAATGAAAATTAAAGCACTTAATTTTTTAGCTGCTTTAGTTTCAGCAGAGCCTGACAGTCCAGCTCTGTTATTTTGCGAGACATCAATCACCACAGCTCGAACAGCTCTGGCTTGACGTCTTGCCACATTAAAAATGATTGAATACAAAATGAGTATAACTGAGCAAGGGGTCACAAATGAAACCATAAGGTCAATGATGATCCATAAATCGTTAACAACCAGAACACACTCTCCGTAACATCTCATCGACATCTGAGATGGGAGGAGGTAATTATTAAAGTACATATACATAGTGATATACAGTATACTACAAGTCCAACCTAAAATTATGCACATTGACATTCTGGAAACAGTGATTCTGCTGGTATATAGTAGAGGGTCATTAATAGCAATGTACCGATCAATTGAAATAAAAACCAGCCATTAATGATAAACTGAAATATAGAGCATCCAACTTTCCCAAAATACCAACAAGTGTCTATCAACTGCATTATATTAAGAGGCATAACAAACAGTCCCACGAGAAGATCTGCCACAGCCAGAGAGAGGATGAGCAGGTTGGTTGGAGTGTGGAGCTGTTTGAAGTGAGAGATGGAGATGATCACCAGCAGGTTCAGAAACACAGTGCACACAGATATACATGAGAGAACAATATACAACAATAAACTCCCAGAGCCTGCATGGACCTCCTTTCTGCAGGATAAGTTGTTGTCAGGAAAGCAGTACTGATATGAAATATTTTGTCCATATTCTTTGTTATCCATCTGATAAAGACAGCTGGATGTTGTTCACTTCAGTTGTTCAGTAATGCTGAACTGTGAACTGAACTGTGAGATGTACCTCTTTGGCTTGTCTCTTTATACCTAAACATGAATCCTCCCACTAACATAGGAGTGGCTATATTTCCTCTTAAATAAATTATTGATTTGCAATTCACTGTGACATCATTACTTCAGAGTTCAACAGAAGTCAGCTGAAATTAAATCATTTTGAGTGTGATGTGTGTAACACAGGTTAAAGTACTTATCAAATGTAGACTCACAAGGCAGGACCAGCATGGGTCAACAACCAGGAACCTCAGCACAAATGCTATGTTTTGATGTTGTTAAGCTGGAAAACAACCTAAAACAACACTAGACTAGTACATATAAGCTGAATTTAACATACACCAAAATTTATCTAAAAAGTGTTATGAGAATCAGATTTATTGACAAAGTATGTTTTTCAAAAATTTTAATGAATTAAAATCTGAAATGTGTGGCATTGTAACATCCAGTGTTGGTGTGGAAACAGGAGCCAAAAGTCCAATAGACAATATTTAGATTTAGATTTAGATTTTTATTTAGATTAAACTTTATTGTCATTACACATGTACAAGTACAATGCAACGAAATGTAGTTTAGCATCTAACCAGAAGTGCAAAAGCAGCAAGTGCAGAATGTACAGTATATACAGAATAATAATCTGAAATATCAAAAATATATATGTGTGTATATATATGTACATTAATAAATTATTGAAGTGTATATATATTGAGGTAGATATAAATGTGAATATATTACAGCGTATTGAGGATTATATGTATTATAATCATTTACAATATTTATTACAACCAGTGAACACAGACACATGGACCGATGCTATCACCACAGACAATGACTATAATGACATGAGGAGACGATCTAGGGGCAGTGATTAGACACAAATAAGGAAACAGACCTGTACAATGACATAACATCACACGGGGTGAAGACATGATATAAAACATAGGGAAATGGCCAAGGATCAGGCGGGGGTGTGAGAGAGCACGATGTCCAAGGCGCCTCATCCCAAGGCGCAAAGAAAGGAAAATAGAAAAAAAATACACCAGGGTATAAAGAATCACAAGGTGACTGGAAAATGAGCACATAACTGTAATGCTGTAAACAACAATACATAGGCACTACTCAAAAAACTTTCTGTAAGAATATTTTGAGTGACAAAGAGTCCCAGAGGACATTGGTCAATGACTGAATCATAGCCTTGTTCAGGGCTATGGGCAGAGGAGGGTGGATGGTTCGTGCAGTGTAAAACAGGGGGACCACCATGTGGCCGAAGTAACAGAGGGTTGAGTAGATGAGATAACCTGGAAGGGGCTAGCAGCACTCATGGCTGCCATGACAAAGGGAGGAGTGGTCATGTTCATCTGGAAGAAGGGAGCAGTTCTCCTGGCTGCCATGACAAGGGGAGTGACCCCCATGACAGTCAGGGCAGAGGTTGAGGCCTCCTTGACAGCAGGAGCAGAGAGAATGAACTCCGTGATGAGCAGAACAGTGTGAGGCCTATGTGATGGTAGGAGCAGAGGGCATGACCTCTATGACAGGCTGAAGTGTGAGCATGACAGGATGGAGGGAGAGTGAGACCTCTAAGACAGGATGGAGAGGGAATGTAGTTCCAGCAGTTACCATCTCTGTGATAGTAACCTATGCTGAGGCAGCCATGGCCTAGTGATAAGAATCTGGTCTTGTGAATGAAAGGTTGCCGGTTCGATGCCCAGACATCCAGACATGACAGGACATGACTGAAGTACCCTTGAGCAAGGCACCTAACCCCCTAACTGCTCCCCGGGCACCAGTGGATAAGGGCTGCCCACCACTTTGGGCACAAATTCTCAAAACCTAGTGTGTTCACTAGTGTGTGTGTGTGTGTTTTACGGCATACATGGGTTAAATGCAGAGGTCAAAAAGGTGAAATTTTAATCTTTACAGTAGCAGCCGGCTCAGTCATCATACCAAGCTGGACCTTGATGACACAACATCATGGAGTCATGGACAGATGTCTTGCCATCATAGCTTGTTCCATGGTACCCCTGAGTGACAGCATTAGAAAGTCAGAGGGTTTGTCAGAGGTATGATGGGGCTGATACTGTTGAGTTATAATTAATATTTATACCTCATATTTATAAAATGTACACTATCATAGTTACCTAATCCCAGTTAGTATACCTGACTTCAATTTAAGTGACCATGGATGATAATGAACTCCCTGTCTTTATGGACCACACTGTCTTTATGGAGCACAAAGAATAAGATCACAGTGTTGAATGATATCAAAGAGTGGAGTACAAAAAATACTGAAGGCATTAAACAACAGTACTTAATTCATAACAAGGATGGAGATGAGTGGAAGAGTTTCTCACCATTTGGGAGCACTATGAATATACTGTTATGCCATTTAGTCTCAGTATAGTACCCTCTGTCTTCCAGGCATTTATTAATTATAAACTGAGAGACACAGCCAAACATATGACTACGACAGCAAATCAAAAATGACACACAAATCCCCATCTCTGAAATAGTAATGAACTGCACTTGTAGCTCAACACCTCTCCCTACACAGACTGTTGGCTCCTCTCTCATGTTGCCAAGTATTGACCCAATTTCATGGAAGCATACTGAGTTGTTAGGATGTCTGTTTAACTATTGTGAATGATTTTGTTTTTGTTTTTTGACTACATCACTGAGAGATGATGTTGGTGGTCAACTGTTATTAAGGATGATGGCCTGAGGGTAAGAACTGTTCCTATTTCTGGAAGTCTTAGAATACATGGCTCTGTAGCCCCAGTTGGGGAGGAGGAATTGTAAGTCCTGAATGAAAGGCCAATTATTTTTTTTCAGCTGGCATTTCGGTTCGCTGCAGTCTGCTCCTCTCATGTTTTCTCACTAATCTGAACCAGACTGTGATGGATGTTCACATAGTGGATTTAATAACTACAGTGTAAAACTGGCTTAAAAACTCCTGGGTCTGCCCCAGCTCCCTCATTTACCACAGAAATGATATCTTCTGATGGGTCTTGTTGAGGATGGAGCTGAGTCTCTACAGTTGACAAAGGGCTGTTGAAGATTGTGAGGGGCTGATGGGTGTGTCGCCTAAAATCCATTGTCATCTCCTCAGTCTTGAGCATGTAAAACTCAATGTTGTTCTGACTGCCCCAGATTCTCCAGGCCAAGGATATATGAAAGCTGGTAAGCTGGGTGATAGCACATATAAGGATACTTACACTTTCACTGACCCCAAGTAGCTGAGAACTAAGTCATTGATACTATGATCAGAGGATTGTGAGTTCAAACCCCAGTCATGTTGCTTGCCAACTACAGCCAGGGACTGAGAGAACTAAATTGTATGAGCTCTCTTTGGATAGGTAGATGGTTCTCTGTACCCATCACTTGTACCATGCAAATTCTCCTGGCTCATTCCTCTGCCAGCTGATCCATCCGAGCTAGGGATCCTGCCCTTTTCTCTGAGTGAATTGGCTACCATTAAATTGGGGGGATTGGGTAAAAAAAAATTACACTGTTGCAGTTGCATATTTTAATTTAAATCTTTAAGTGATTATGCATAATAATGACATCACTTTCTTTATGTACCACATAAAATGGGGGCACAATGTCGAAAGATGGAAAAAAGAGGAGTACAAAGTACATTGAAGGCATTAGACATAACATGGAATGCAATGAAGAAAATAATCAAGTATATTAGGAAAAACAGGACTTCCCCAAAACTGATGACAACAACATTCAGACCAGCTAAAATTTTAATTAAGATACATTCAGTTCCCTAGAACCAAGTCAAACTAAAACCATTCAAAAAAGCATTTTTTTCTCAGGATCTCAAATGTTAAAACTGCAATGCTGTGCAATGTGGTAGAAAACTCAAGTGATAATTGTGTGCAAAATTAGTCTAAAATTTAAAAACGCTCTGGAAGCAAATTAAACCTTGAAGATGAAGATTTGAATATTCTGAAAGTTACAATACATTTAACAGATGCTCTGAACCATGGATAGAATATGGCATATATTAGTGGATTCACAGAGGAGTTAAGATATATTAGGCAGCCAAACACATTCCATACCACTGAAAATGAAGTGGAACTTTCAAATGTTAAAGAACTTAAATAATATGGAATCCAGCATGCAAGATAAATGAAAATTAGAGCACTTAAATTTTTAGCTGCTTTAGTTTCAGCAGATCCTGACAGTCTAGCTCTGTTGTTTTGTGAGACATCAATCATCACCGCTCGAACAGCTCTGGCTTGATGTGTTGCCACATTAAATATGATTGAATACAATATGAGTATAACTGAGCAAGGGGCTACAAATGAAACCACAAGGTCAACAATGACCCATGAATTTTTTATAACCAGAGCACACTCCCCATAACATCTCATGGACAACTGAAATGGAAGGAGGTAGTCATTAAAGTACATAAACAAAGTGATGTACAGTAGACTACAAGACCAGCCTATAATTATGCACATAGACATTCTATAAACAGTGACTCTGCTGGTATACAGTAGAGGGTCATTGATAGCAATGTACCGATCAACTGCAATGAAAACCAGATTACAGAGAGATTCGGATGTTAAGCTATTAATGATAAACTGAAAAATAGAGCATCCAACTTTCCCAAAATACCAACAAGTGTCTATCATTTGTATTATATTCACAGGCATAACACACAGTCCCACAAGAAGATCTGCCACAGCCAGAGAGAGGATGAGCAGGTTGGTTGGAGTGTGGAGCTGTTTGAAGTGAGAGATGGAGATGATCACCAGCAGGTTCAGAAACACAGTGCACACAGATATACATGACAGAACAAAATACAACAATAAACTCCCAGAGCTTGCATGGACCTCCTTTCTGCAGGATGAGTTGTTGTCAGGAAAGCAGTACTGATATGAAACATTTTGTCCATAGTCTATGTTATCCATCTGAAATAGACAGCTGGAGGTGACTTGTCTGATTTTTCAGTAATGCTGAACTGTGAGATTTACCTCTTTGACTTGTCTCTTTATACCTAAACATGAACCCTCCCACCAACATGAGTGGCTTGATTTTCTCTTAGATACATTATTAATCTGCTATTCACTGTGACATCATTACTTCAGCTAGAGGTCAGCAGAAGTCAGCTGAAGGTGAAGTGTTGTGTTAGTGTGATATGTTTTACACAAATTAAAGTAAATGTTTGAAGAACTTGTAGAAACGCAGACTCAAAACGCATAACCAGCATATAAGATATAAGATAATTTATTTGTCATTGTGCAAGTACAAGTACAAGTACAACGAAATAGAGGCCCCAACATTTGCA
This sequence comes from Crenuchus spilurus, assembly GCA_036984385.1. Classification (NCBI taxonomy): domain Eukaryota; kingdom Metazoa; phylum Chordata; class Actinopteri; order Characiformes; family Crenuchidae; genus Crenuchus; species Crenuchus spilurus. The sequence goes on along the minus strand of BRDA01066781.1, from coordinate 10,546 downwards.
TTTGCATTTGCCAGGAGGGCAGCCAATTACGGCGCTCACCTAGGAAGAAGTAAGGAAAACATACAGGAATATGGGGAAAAAGAGAAAAAAAACATGATACATGTAAAAAAAAAAAACTCTTTGCATAGCACATGTAGCACATATAAACAAGACATAAGCTGATGAAGACGTTTGGTTCAGTTCAGGAGAGGATGGGTGGGGGGGGCAGCCGGACCAGCACACTGCCTGCAACAAGTCAGTCTGTGTTCAAAAGTCCTCAGATGGCAGCGAGGCCACAGAGTTGCCATAGAGACAACCTTGAATTACTCCAGAAAGTCCACAAAGTCCAACTTTGTTTAGGTTAACGAGGGAAGGGGAGAGATAGAGTCTCTGTGAAGACATTCCTCAGGGGAGGTTAAATCTCCAGGCGCCTCTCGAGGTCATCTGGTGATAAGGGGGGAGCCGAAAAACAGATTAGCACAAATTTTCTGCAAATAACCCCAAAATTTACGGTGGTTACTTTAAAGTCATTCATTAGTCCCTCAAGAATCCAAACCTTTGCAGAGCTGAGACTTTTCCTCCAAAATGTTATCCAAACTAAAGTTTATAGTCTGAGAGCCATCAGCTCTGCCCATCGTATAATCCTCAGGCAGCTACTGGGGGCTCGGACAGGTGGCCTGACCTCTTTACTTTCCGATACCAGGGCATTCCTATTCCAATCTGCAGAGTACCCCAGTCCGTGTTCTGAATAACGTCCTCTTCTGCACTCTCCAGAGAGAGTGCAGTCAGGCATACGACTCCATCGCATATTCAGCTCCCCGAACCCAAACTTCTCAGCGTCAATAGTGTTGAGAGACCATTTAATTCCATAATTTGTTCTTCCGGACAGTGCTATGAGAAGCTCTGAGTAGACAAGACAAGAGAAGCAAGCAGGGTAAGATAGTGCGGAGAGGGAGAAAGTGCGACCGCCTTCCACGAGAGCAGAGAGAGACTATACACCACATCCATTCAAAACAGGCATCACTTACTATCAGCCTTAGAGGTAGTATCAAAAATAGACTGTTTCCAATAGATAAGAGATGCTGAAGAGTATCTAGGTAAAATGATTTATGATTTTAAAGGATGTTTTGTAATATAATCATCTTTTGGTTACGAAGTTTAGGTTTAAGTATAAGACTGACTTTTGCTTACTGAGGTTAAGGTTAGGTTTAGGTGTAAGACTGTCTTTTGGTTGCTTAGGTTAAGGTTAGGTTTAGGTTTAAGATAATTTTGGTTACTGAGGTTAATGTGAGGGTTTAGGTTTAGGTTTAACATTGTTTTTGGTTGCTAAGGTTTAGGTTAGGTTTAGGTTTAGGTGTAATACTGTCTTTTGTTTACTGAGGTTTAGCTTTAAGTTTAGGTGTCAGTCTGTTTTTTGGTTACTGAGGCTAAGGATAGGTTTAGGTTTTGGTGTAATACTGTCATTTGGTTACTGTGGTTAATGTTAAGTTTAGGTGTAAGACTATTTTAGTTACTGAGGTTAAGGTTAGGTTTAGGTGTAAGATTATTTTGGTTACTGATGTTAAGGCTAAGTTTAGGTTTAGGTGTAAGACTGTCTTTTGGTTTCTGAGGTTAATGTGAGGGTTTAGGTTTAACATTGTCTTTTGGTTGCTAAGATTTAGTTTAGATTTAGGTTTAACATGTAATACTGTCTTTTGGTTACTGAGGTTTAGCTTTAAGTTTAGGTGTCAGACTGTCTTTTGGTTACTGAGGTTAAGGTTAGGTTTAGGTTTAGGCCTAATATTGCTCAGCTACAGTATTCAATGGAATGTCCTTACAAATATAGTATTACACAGTTTGTATGTGTGTTGTGCTGTTTCTCCCGTGTGCCATCACTCCAGTGCTGCTGACTGTTGTTTTTAATGTTACAGTAGAGTGGCCACATTCACTCACTGATATCTTCATATGTTCACTCAGGAGACGTTCTGCACCAACACTTCTGAGACAGAGAGAGAGAGGGAGATGGAGAATGACGCAGAAGAAAAGAACAAGACAAAAGACTGAGTGAGAAACAGAGTGAGTACTGAAACGACACATAAAGAAAACATGCACTCTTTGTCTGCATGTGGGACACAGTTAGAATACACTGGTCTCCTGCTTGCTTTTATTGCTTCTGAAATTGCCTTTTATCCCTTTTTACATCCAAGAGTGGAAAAAAATGCTGTAATCTCTCGACTGCTCTTGCTGGTACTATAGCAGCTTTAGAGGTCTAGTGCTGTTCAGTTCTGCACCTCTGGCTATTTCCATTTACTTCATTGTCAAGTAATGATAGATAGATAAATAAATAAATAAATAAGGCAAAATATGAATTATGTTTTTTTACTGTAAGTCAAAGCTGTACATTCAAAAATAGCTTTTATATTTGACATAAGAATCAAACTAAAAAAAAAAAAAACATATGTTGATTTGAATCTCAGCTGTGTACTGAGCTTCAGAGCAGTGACACTGTCCTACCTCAACTTTCTACCATATAATACCGAGTATCCAGAGCAGCAGCATTTGTTTTTTGAAAGTAAAAGTATTTATTCTGTTGGAAAATATTAAATGTATTACTTTTAAGTGGTGGTGTACATTATTAACTCAGTCCGCAGTAGTTTAGTTCCACACATTCACACTGAAGTGTCATTTACTAGTGCAATATTGTGAAAAAGTTCATTTGTGTTTATAATTTAATATATTAACGAAATTATTATTTTTATTATTATTATTATTATTATTATATAATTTATTAAAGAATTTAAATGGTCAAATATTTTATATTCATTGCATGTTAAGGGAAACGTGTTGATACTATTTGAACATTTCTACATGAAATATTTTAATAATTTGAGATTCTAGAACTAGAATCAAACCTATCAACAGTAAAACAAACAAAAAAAGTTATTTTTATTACAATTGATGTTATACACTTAAAAATAATACAATACAACAAACCTTTAGTATATTGACCTTTTAACAGCTATAATATAGCACAAGCATTACTCAAATAATAAACTAAAAAGTTAGAAATAATTTAACTAGAAGTAAGAAATAATTGAACAGGGTGAATAGGGTCTAGGCCTTGTAACAAATTCATTTTATGAATAATGTAGACATTGATACATGCAAAGAAATTCAAGCTGAGTCTATTTATATTGAATACTTGTGTGATTATCTCTCTACAAATGGAAAATACATACTACATTATGTAGATGTACAGGGCAATCCATCAACATAATATGTATCGCAATTTATGTAAGCAAATGTAAAAGAAAGCCCATTAGAGTATTGGCACTATTGTTTCTTTGTCCTGCTCCCTCTTCCTTTTTTTCCAGCTGCAGTGGGTCACAACAATAGAAGCATGTGCTCTGCCTGACTGAGTGTATGTGCATTGTTATACAGCAATAACATACAATTTCTACATTCAGGCAAACACAAAACAGTCCACTAGAACATTTATGAGACAAATGTCACGTGACATTTATAAATAAGTGAGCAGAGTTCAAAACAGGCATGAAAAGATACGATCTGACTGATGTCCTGAGTGATGAAGGGCATGACAGTAGGGTACTGTGTGAAAGGTGGTAGCATCTCAAAAGCCTATAACTTCATGGGTCACTGCAGTGAAGATTAAGATCAACCAATTTGTGATTTTTCACACAAAGAAATTTGACCTCCACATTTAACCCATTCGTGCAGTGAAACACACACACTAGTGAACACACTAGGCTGTGAGAATTTGTGCCCGAAGTGGTGGGCAGCCCCAAGGGCGTAACTTTGGGTCCAATATTGGGGGGGTTGAGCTGTCTGCCTATTTATTTATTTATTAAATAAGTTATGTATTTATTTAACTTTCTTTGTATTTACTCTGCACATTAAACAATTAAGAAATCTTTCACATTTCTTCCAACAGTAACAAATATTTTACACTTTTAGAATCTATTATATGACACACCTAAATTTCTCAATTTTCCAAGTGTATGTATTTACCTTAAACCACATGTATTTCATTAAACATTAAACTCTTTACTACTAAACACATTCTGTATGTATTTTATGTATTCTGTATGTAATTTTTAAAAGTAGCCCACAAAATGAATTTTCACCCGCGACTGGATTTTCAAACTGCGAACCTGGCAACCCTGGCGCTGCTGCTTAGAGCCAACGGGTTGGGTGATAGCAAGTTTTTGTGGGGAAAGGGGGGGTTACATTACCAAATGATTAAACATGCTAGTATTTTACCCAAAATTGATAATGAATAAAGAAAATTAACAAGTTATTCATGAAAGATGTTTTTGTAAATTGAAATTATGTGACTTTATTGGGGGGGGGGGTTATAGTGATTTAGTTCAGATTATTGGGGGGGTCATAACCCAACTATCCTCCCCGCAAATTACGCGCATGGGCAGCCCTTATCCACCGGCGCCCAGGGAGCAGTTAGGGGGTTAGGTGTCTTGCTCAAGGGCACTTCAGTCATGTCCTGTCTGGGGATCAAACCAGCGATCTTCTGGTCACAAGACCAGATCCTTACCACTAGTCCATGGCTGCACCCAGGTGTATAGAGGATGGACTTCTTCTTCAGTGAGGGCTTCCCATCAGCATAACAGTTGTATCCCATGAGCCATTGATGCCATAGGGGAACAGTAATTAAGGCAGGTGGTTTGACATGCTACAGTAGTCCAGTATGAGTGCCTCTGGATACCTTCCATACAGTCCATGCCACAATGTTGAGATATTGTCATCTGAGCCAATGGTGGATATTCTCAGTAGGTGGTCATAATATTCTAATATGACTATGTGTACATCTGTTACATATATACATCTACAATCTGCATGTTGCATATGTATATAATATAAATGAATGCAGTCAGTGAGTCTTGTGAGTGAGTCACTTGAAGACCTGAAAGAATTCTTTCCTCACATCTTATCTGCCATTTTTCTCTCTTTCGTCACCCCTTACTGCATCCCATCCACATATAAAGTGATAGCGCGGGTTGGTAGATGGTGCTGTGGTGATTATTACTGTAAGCTGCCAGTTTATAAGGCCATCTGAAGGTGAGTTTGTGCAGAAAGCCTGGCGCTGTTTTGAGCGACCCTCCTTTACAAGGCCTTTGGGTGTTCAGCATGTGTGCCAGCTGCTTTATGAGGATGAGAAATCAGTGAAACTATGGCCAAGGTTTGGAATTAAAAATAGTAATGCATGTATAACAGTAAATAATACAGAAATCCATTTGGCATTTTTTTGTCAATAGTTTTTAATTTCTTTTTAATATGTGATTGCCATCAAAATACAAAGGAAGAAGAATCATTATTAACTATATTATACAAAAGTCATTTTTGGCTATTTCCATTCCATTCATGATGAAATGTTCATACAGTGTGAAGGGCAGCTAGAGCTTTCAAATAGTGTAAAAGTGATTGAAATGGATAAAAATGATTAGAAATTCATAGTATGCAACAACTTTGCCAGTCTCTTGCATTTTATTCATTTTTTCATAGATATTTTCTTCAGTTGTAATAGCTAGTTTGCAAAAGTATGCCTTGATAGGATATATTTACAATCAATACAATATTGTCCGTGTCCATTGAGATCAAACTCTTCGAAGCTAACTGAATAAGCCAACTCTGAGCAAATAATCAAGTAGTTGATTACTTTAGCTCATGTTGAATTGGCTTATTTGTCTGTAGCACATTCAACAGTCTCACAATGACATGACAAAGTGTGCATTTTATTAAATTATGCTCCAAATACACATGCAACCTTCAGTGCGCCGTCCTAGGAGCGCCTTTCTTCTTTCATTCCAGTCACAAGCTTATTCAAGTAATTTACTGAAAGCAAACCAATTGGATTTAGTTTGCATGAACTGTTGAACTATGGCGTGTAATAAAATAGTCGCATTTTAAGTATATCCCTGATGCTTTCCATTTCTTTTTTATTTCTACAGACTGAATTTTAGCCATTACATTAACGGGAGGGTAGGTGCTTGAATTGCCTTTCATTACCATCCTGCCTGTAGGCTATGGATAATTTAGCTGCAGTCCTTGCCTGTAAAAAACAATCCTCCTCCACAGAAAGCATGCCATTGCTCATCTGAATGATTCATGGGTTTGTAGACATGGTGAGCCCAATTGGGTCTCCTATCTGACTCTAGATAAAATTGTATACTTAATTGTACAATAATGCCCAGAAATTATTTTCTTTAATGTAAAGAAAGGACTTGCTAAATATAGGCTGTCAACTATTCTTTTTAAATGCACTGGCTGGCTGAGCAGACCCATGCTGTGGTGTATATTAAATGCTTTCATGAAGATCTAAATCTCTAACTCTGATTAAATGCTGTCCAGATTTGTTCTGATGAATTTAATAGAGCTTCTGAAATAGGAACAATGTATGAGAAGCATTATTAAGCTTGATAAGTGAAGTCTATAGAGAGGATTCTAATTAAATAACGGTGGACCTTTGCTAATATGGAGTAAAATGAGTGAAGGACATGTTCTGAAATCCACTAAAAGTTCAGCTCATTTTGCTGAGGTATTTTTGACATTTGTACAAGCACATTGCAGTGTGTAATCAACAATAGTGTTCAAAATCCAGTCAGAAAGCAAATTATACTATTTTCCATTTCAAATCAGACTTTAAAGACTGTGCCTTGGCACATTTAGAAGCCAATGCCCGCCCACATTTATAAAACTCATAAAAAAAATTCATTGTATAACATATAACATATTTACATAGCTCTGCATACAACTACTGTAAATAGACTGGCTAGAGCTGATCTCAGGCCAGTGTTCTTATTCTAATATGAAAAATATGGGCTATCCCTCATCCAATTGAGAACTAGGGTCACCTCTCCAATCACGTTTGGTTCTGTAGATGCCCATTTCTTTAAAACTTGGCTGGAGTTGGCTTTATCTACTGGTAAAATACCTCTTTTTGTGTACTAGCTAAAAAGCAATAAGCTATCTTAACCTCTTAAATAGCCTGGACTCACTGGCAGAGCCAGCATCTATTCCTTCCATTCAGATATTCATTACTGTCTTTTTTTCTAAGATCCACAAAAAGTAAATCACAGAAAAGCTGTCTATTTAGAGCTGCTAATTAAAATATTTGCATTAAAATAAACAATAATTCCTTTTTGGGAAAAACATTAAAACAGTGTTTTACAGCTTGCTGTTGTTGACATATTGATTTTTTGGTGCAATCTTTTGTTGATGTCCTGAACAATTAAACTATGCAGTCATAATAACCTAATAATGTCCCATTCACTTCTGTACAGCCTGAAAGAAATTATTTCTCAGACTAAAAATCTAAAAGCTTCTGCATTTTTGCATCACATTTTATGCCTCAAAACTTAGCATTTTCTTCATAAAGTTGTTCATTAAAAATTCATTTTAAGTAGTTAATTAAAATTAAATTAGAAAGATTTTTGCATGAAGATTCAGATGCAAAATCATAAAAAAAATTCATTGGAGTTTTAAGAGGTTAACGATACTACTTTTTTTTGTACACCCATTTTCTTGCTTCTCAGCCACTATTTGTTTTAGCACCCGTTTTCAGGTGGTAACGCTGTGCGCTGTAGCTTTAGTGTGACGCGTTTTAGTTTGTTTTGAGCATTATTATTTGGGTGTTTATCAAGCCTTTTTGTTTTTTTGTGGAGCTCTTTAGCTGGATGATAATAATAATACATAATAAAAAAATCAACAATAACTGAATTGTGTGATAACCAGGGCAAACAATAACAGAGGTTCCACTGTATACCAAAATGTATCATTTAGGTTATATTTCAGTGACTCCATTGCCTTTGGCCAACACTGAAGCATTTCTTTCAAAACCAAATAAGAAATTACACATCGACGTGGAAAAAAAAAAGAAAATGTTTGGACAATAAAATGTAACCATCAATATACCAAATTATTATTGTAATCTATTTTTTAAACATATTTTGGCTGAGGTTGAGATTTGCTTGGCTCATTTGCTCAACGCATCAAAGCAATGTTGTTATAACTACAAATGTATTAGAGTGAACATTTATGAGAAATTATATGAGAACAAAATGAAATAACAATCAACATATTTCTGTGCTTTACTTTTGAGGAAGGGAAGGCAAAGGAGAGGAAAAAAGAAATGAAATGGGGAAAAATGTCACTTGACAACTTGGAGAAATGTCTCTGAATTTACCTCTGTGGATGGTTATTATGCCAGTCGCACAGCAACAAACACACTGACAAGCTCACACACACACACACACACACACACAAACACGTTCCTCAAAAGTGAGACATGCACGCACATTTATTCTCTTGCCCAAACTCATGTTTAATTCTGTTTCATCTTCTTCCACCACCTTACTTTTGATGCACGCATAGTAAATAAATAAACAAACGCAGACAGAGAGACTGTGCTCTTAAGGTAGCTCTTCATACTAATCCTCTGACACGAGATACCAAAACCACCATGGGATGAAGGGAGTAAAAGCACTGAAAATTCACTATTTCCTCTAAAGAGATGTCTCCATGTGCACTTTTAAAAAGTGCCAAAGAGGGGTTCTGAGGGGTGATGCCATAATGAGGTCTATAGTGGACTTAATGGGGTTCCCAGTCTTGGTTCTGAAGATCTACCACCCTGAAGAGTTTAGCTCCAACTTGCTTATCTGAGTCATTAACTGTCAAACAAAAGTTAACATCAACATTAAAACAAAAACAGCATGAGATATGTCACTTTTTGTTCTATGGTTGCTCAGTATGGCTCATTCAATTATTAGAATTTCATCCAAGAAAAGAATCATTTAAGACCACATTATTGTTTCAGGATGAACAATAGCCATACTAGAAAAGGAGAGAAGATGTGTATATTGCTGGGCTTTCCAAAGATAAGAGTCAGGAACCATTCACTGCTCTGTATACAATATTCTAATTTTATGTAATATCCAGCAAAAAAATAATGAAGAATAACCAGCACAATACAGAACAATGATAAGAGAAAAAACAAGGTCTTTTATGGTGTGCTATGGAACTGTTCTGTGATGTAAAGAAGATAGACATTAGATCATAACTATAGACCATCATCATAGTGAGAACCTGGTAGTATTGGTATTATTGGACAGTTTGTGTTACTACAATGATTCCAACAGTCTGAAGCCAGCTGCAGTTTCATATGTTCTCGGTTGAAGACTAATGTAAAGCATGATGGATGCGTATGGATATAATGTCTCCATGATTCTTATCATAATCTGTCAGCGTATTGGTGTAATGTGTTTATTGCTGTTAGCTGTAGGGCCCTGAATGAATGTACTATTGACTGTCAAACAGAGTAATATTATTCCTTATGAATTTAAAAGCTTTCCTCTCTGGAACTATATTGAAAAGTTCTCCATTTATCAGAATTAGGGCAGCACTGTCATCCAAGTGATGTTGTTGAGGTCACACCACTATTAATCACAGTGCAGTTTGAATGTATTATTTCATTATTTTAATATGCTATTCAAGCTTTATTTGTTGACATGTTGGTTATATATATATTAGGGGTGTAAAAAATAACCAGAAGTCCGGTTTTGACTTAAACGATGCGAGTACATTGGTACATGGACCCCTGAATTGGTCTATTTGTAGCATAAACCGGCCGATGGCCAGATTAAATAGTTGTCAATCGATTTGGTGTTGCTGATGTGCGCTGCTGCTTCTCTCTCTCTCTCTTTCTCTCTCTCTCCTTTTCTTTCTCTCCCCCTCTCTCTCTCTATCTCTCTCTCTGATTAACTGCCGCTATATTCGTCACAGTCACGTCTCGTCACAGTCAAGTTCGGTTTTTACATGAAGAACTGAAAACTAGACAAAACCGTTGCTGTTTGCAAAGAATGCAAAGTCGCATTCAAGTACACAAGTATTACAACAAACCTCACCACTCATTTGGTGAGACGACATGGTGAAAGTGGTGATGAGGATGCTAGAACCACTAGCCCAAAGACACAGCAGGACAAAAACACAGAAAACCAGGACTTCTTCCAGCCAAAACTCAACCACAACTCGGCTAGAGCCAAAGTAATAACAGCTTCAATAACCCGGTTCATTGTCAAAGACGTAAGACCATACTGTGTGGTGGACAATGAGGGCTTTGTATTTGAATTCTCTTAATAGATTTGAATTCTATTAATCTATTTGAATGCAAGCAAAAACACATTTTTAGTATTAACTTGTGTCGAATCAATGTAAAATTGTCTATTTTAAACAAGTAACGTATTGTTTCCTACCCTATTATACTGAACCGAATTGTATCAAAATTCAACTGAATTGAATCGAACCGAATCAGTCCAATTTAAAATATATCATTTCTGAATTGTATCGTACAACATGAATCGAGTTACATATCGGATCATCATTTATTGGACAGATGCACACCCCTGATATACAAACCGGATTCCAAAAAAGTTGGGACACTAAACAAATTGTGAATAAAAACAGAATGCAATGATGTGGAGGTGCCAAAATCTAATATTTTATTCAGAATAGAACACAAATCACAGATCAAAAGTTTAAACTGAGAGAATGTATCATT
>BRDA01066780.1:0-14220 GCA_036984385.1 Crenuchus spilurus | reverse complement strand
ATAAAATATTGACATTTGCCATCTCCACATCATTGCATTCAGTTTTTATTCACAATTTGTTTAGTGTCCCAACTTTTTTGGAATATGGTTTGTAATAATAATAATAAGTTACAATAACAATTGGAAAATTTAAGTGCTAGTTCTGTTATGAGACTCAATGCTATCGCATTCATGACTCTGACCAATCACAGCCCTCCACCTGTAGATATAAAGAACTACCCTATATTCTTGCTCTGCTGCTTTCAGATTCAGTTATGATGGTCCACTCTTTCTTCCCCATCACCACCAGTGCAGCCCCAATCCTTTTGGGAGGCTCCACCCCCTGCCTTCTTTATACTCGGCAGGACCTGCTATGTCCTGATGCTTCAAGACCCAGACCCAGGGCCTGGCTTACACCAAAAGGACTTTCAATTTTTATTCATTACTAACAAATAATTGTACAAATCTAATTATGTTATTAAAATTTATAACATTCAACTTTCCCGACTCTTCATGACAGAACTAAAGTATTCTGTAAATCCTCCCAATTAAAGGTTTTTTGTTTTATTAAGCTGAAATATATTCTATTTGAACTATGTTTTAATAAATAAATATAAAAAAATTCATAGCAGAGAACTGTGGCTCAATCTAAAGTTGCAACACAGCTTTCTTGGTGCCATTAGCATCCTTCACTGAATCCAAGAAAACCAAAGGACTCATCATTTAAAATACAAACACAGCGAGAGTGTAATAATCAGATCAAGTCTTTTAGATAATTATGTACTGTAGAGGTCCATATATCTGCTGTTCTGGAAGATTTCCAGAACATGTGTGTGAATATGCCAGGTGCTGGGTTGCAGGTGTAATTAGAAATATGTTTCAGTTGATATCTGCTGTATGTTGTTGTATATGCTTTTAGAGTGATTTTCTAATGAGCCAGATTTTTAGAGCTTTGTCATATAGTGTTCTAACCCAAAAACAGATCAGGGGTACATTTCCCAAACAACAGAGCTACACTCTTAGCTAAAATGGTTCCTTTAGTAGTAAAAAATATTTATTTCTAACAATAGCAGAACCCTTTAAGAGTTCTATATAGAACCCAACACTATTAAAAAAGATGGTTCTTCAAGGGTTCTATAATAAAGAAAATGGTTCTTTATAGAGCCATGAACACTCAAAGATCCCAAAAGCTTCTTTGCATGGTGAAACGGTTCTTCAGATTGTTGAGGATTGTGCTGTAGGTGGTTCTATACAGAACATTTCTGGAAACGGTTCTTTATAGCACCACAAGGGGTTCTTGTATTATTACAAGCTTGACATAATAGCAGAACCCTTTTTGAGGTTATATAGAACCATCTCCAACACATTCCTCATCAACCCTGTCACCATGAAAAGAACTCATTAGGTTCTTTGAGTGTTCATGGTTCTATAAAGAACCCTTGAAGAACTATCTATTTAAGAGTGTAGTGCAGTCTATATATGTTACTATTTCTGCACAAAACAGTCCAGAACGCTGACGCTGGTCAGTAACCTCCCAACGTTCTTCCTTAATAAACCATCCTGCTAGTTCTTTGTGACACTGAGGACCAAATTCAAAGTCTTTGTCCTTTATATTTCTAAATATGAAAGGTTTAGTCATACACTACTGCTCAGAACCTCGCTTTAGTAAATGTCAAAATGGTCCTCTTTGACCCTTGGTGGTCGAACAAGCCTCTCTTTCAAGTGATCGTATCTCTTCAGGCCTCATCTGCCATTAATCTGTGAATCTCTCAGAGAAACACAGTTTAACTCGGCACACTGAGCAGTTCAGGAGCTGTTCTGACATGTTTAAGCACTTGGTAAACTTCACTTACTGGGAAGTTCTCTGCGCTAAGCAGAAATGGGGTTTGGTTATTGCTGCTGTACGATGAATTGCGTCTTTGCCTTAAAAATCTCGTGAATTTCATCAAACTGGGATAAAACTGGAGGCTTTGAATCCTCACCAATTCTCAGTAAGGTCTGTTCACTCTCAGCCGTTGCACTTTGCTTTCTTGTTTTAGTTCTTTGAATAAAAACCAAATAAAAAATATGTTGTTGCATCACCACAGAGTGTCAGTGTAGGCTGAGCCTATCTGTCAGCCCTCTATCTCCATCAGCTTCTGGATTATTGTGTTGTGCCCAGGGCACGGTTGGCACAGCAAGTGAAAATATGAATTCACGTAAGTGTTGCAGTGTTTAGCTTTATTTATTCTCAAAATATGGGTTTTTACTTCATTGTTTACAAGATAAGATTGGTGGTTGATTTTGTGTTGTGTTTAAACACTAGGTGGCAGTGTTGTGATCTACCTGCAGCCATTAGACTCTTCCACTCCAATAGAAACAAGTGTAACAGACGCACCTCTGACAATTTAGCAAAAATTGAATTTTATATCACAATATATTTAAAATATCGCAATATATCACAAAATATGATATCATAACTCTTGTATCATGATACATATCATATCGACAGCTTCTTACTAACATATGAGCTGACGAACTAAAGAGATATGACTGAATTTTGATCTACTTCCATACCTTTTTCCATACAGTATAGATGGGATCTACCGGTCTGTCTTTATGGAATTGAAAGCTCAGATGACCAGATCAGTGTGTAATAAGACAAGACAACACATATTGAGAGGGGCAACCATGTCCTGGTGTTTAGGGATCTGGTTTTGTCACCGGAAGGTTGCCAGTTCGATCCCTGGGCAGGTCATGACTGAAGTACCCTTGAGCAAGGCACCTAACTGTAAGGTGCTCTGGATAAGAGCATCTCTTAAATGCCTCAAATGTAAATGTAAAATTGCTAACAGAAGGCCATTAAGGTTCTTTGGTCTAGTCAAACCGACCTACCATAACATCAATATCCCTGTTTTCCTGGCTGGAGACGTTCTCAGAAATGTTTCAGTTTGTTAACGATGAAATAAAAACGACAGTATTACAATTTAGTAAGCTCCCAGATGAGAAATAATCACCTTGTTACCACCATCCTGAAGATGGCACTGCACAATAATGATCCGGTTATAAAAACCTGTTGGATGTGTTATGGGATTTATAGATTGAGAAGAGGTTTGGCTACAGGTAAAGGTCAGAGTGTGAAGGAAGTAGCTGAATTTGCAGGTGTGTCCCAGTCTGCAGGACGTTCTCAAAATTGTGGCAAGTCAAGACAAATTTATTAATAAAGTCCTTTTTACAACTGATGTCACAGAGCAGATTTACAGGGTTAGTAATAACAAAACACCCCAGTGAGCAAGCCTACGGTGTCAGTGGCAAGACTCCCTCAGAGCTGGAGGAAGAAAGCTTGGGAGAACCGGACTCACATGGGGGACCCATCCTCCTCTGGTCAACTAATTATAACTACAACTAGTTATGCACCAACGCTGGAGTCGAGGGGGTGCTAACTCTCCCTAAAGCCCCCGGGGGTACTAATTCTAAAAAGGCCTATTGTGCACATAGAGAAAGTCTTAGAGGTTTGAGTTCAGCTCATGAAATATGGGAGCAAAAACAAAAATGTTGCGTTTATATTTTTGTTCAGGGTAGAACAGCCTACTTAAAAAGAGAACCAGAAGGTAACACAGACACTGGCATCCCTCTGCTCCACCAGCAACAGACCTGAGTGAATGCATGTGAGAGTCCCAAACATCTATTTACTATCAATTCCTATGTCCCAATGAACCTCTGGATCTACATCCTTTCTTTATAAAATGATATAATTACCAAAAGCTAAAGCTAACAAGTAAGTTTTCAGCCTAGACTTAAAGGTTGAATGTCTGGCAGGTTATTCCAGAGTTGGGGGGCTGCATAAGAAAAGGCTCTTCCCCCTTCACACAAGGCTGAAGGTCTCTTGCTCCACATGATGATGGTCTGCAGTCCTCTGCAAGAACCTGCAAAATCTTCTAGAAGCAATTTTTGTCTGAAACTAACAATTTTAATCCACAAGCTGTTGGCTGTCCCCGTCTATCAGTTTATTCATTCTGAGGAGAATGTCCTGTAGACTGGCACTGTTAGCACTGCTGGTAGACCTGTATGATTGTACACTTCCATACACCTGCACATTCAGCTACTTCCTTCACACTCTGACCTTTAACCCCAAATACAGTCACTCCTTTATCATTAACATCTGAGACATTCACTGCACTGCACCACCTCTTCTACATCTCATACACCCTGCAGGGATTTATAGCTTCATCATCCTCATACAGCGCCACCTGCAGGAGCCTGAACTTACTACCTTAAACACACAAGATGACTTATTTTTTGTTTGGGGAGCTTACGTTGTTTCTATTGTATCATATATGCTGTATCGACAGGTTCTAACCAACACACAGCACTAGTACTCACCATTGTTGGGATGTTCATGGCTGGTGGTATCCCCCCTTGTATTCCCCTCCAGCATCCTCAGAACCCCCCACCGATCTGTTCTGGCAAGTAAAAAGCACTGAAAACACTGAGTGGCCCAGTCTTTTTCCTCAGCACCACTACAAAACAAACGTAATATAAAGCAATGACGCTACCTTGGGAGCCTATTTGTGGAGATAAGTCTCCATGATTTAAAAGCAGTAAATCTCAATGGCACTCTTCATTAAGTCTCTCCTTGATGAAGGCTCATGCTCAATGTGTCCTGAGACTTTCTTATCCATAGTCATGTTAATTTAATGAAGAGTGCCATGGAGACTTCCTGTTTCTCAGCCCAATTCCATAGAGCACATTCCAAGCAGTGATGCACAACTCTGAATGAATGAGTGAATGTTACACTTATATAGCATCTTTAATAGCCAAGTATGCTTTACAATCAACACAAACCTTTTACACACTCTGAACTCAAACACACACACCGGCAGCCAGTCACACACAGCGTCTCAACCGGAGGCAACTGTCCAGCTGGAGGACTGCATCAAGCATTAAGGGGATCACCCAGGACCCAGAGTGCCAACCGTATCTGGGTATACACATTCATACACACACCAGGGTTATTTTTAGAGTAGTCAATTCACCTGAGCTCCATGGTTTTGGACTGTGGAAGGAAACCGGAGTCCCCGGAGGAAACCCACACAGACACAGGGAGAACATGGGAACTCGAACCCAAGAACCCAATGCTGAGAGGTGAAGGTGGGAACCAAGACACCGTGCCGATTGACACTGGATTTTAGGAGGTTAGCCAATCCAGCCCCAGATCTGCTTCATATTACAATGTACATATAAATATAACATGAAGTCCACAAGAAAGGCAACTACCACCCTCAGAATTGGTGGCCAAGAGTTGATACCAACTCTGATTTGAAAGGTTGTTTGGAGTCGACTCTGCACCTCTACTTCCAAGTTTGTAGGACTGTTTCTCTATTTTTTATATTTTTCCACTACAGTTCAATTAAGATCTTCATCTGCAAGCAAAACAGCTGGCATTTAGAGTCTAGCTGAGCTAATGCTGGTTTACAATGCTACAAAAGGGCTTCTACCATAATTCATATGAAAAACAATACCAGCTAACAGAGAACATTATAAGAATGTTCATCAGGGATTTAAAAAACTTCCAGGAAAGTTATCATTGATATCTTCTAAATAAACTGTTAAACAAACGTAATCCAAAATGTAGATGCTATATGAGTATTACGCGCTTCTCTTAAAAACACTGTCCAGCTGTTGCTCATACCTGAGTCCAAAGGTATCTGTCTGAGATGACAGAAGAGGTGGCAAACAGGTAGACAGGCAGGAGGAGAGAGTGGTAGTTGAGAGGCAGACAAGCAGGTGTTACACAGTGGTGGAATTCAATTGGTTGTAATCCACAAATCCACAAAGAAAAGGATAAACCCAAGTTCCAGTATATGTTTCAATTTCCAATCTGTGTAAGTAAGTTGAGAGTAAAACGGTAAAAAAAAATATTCAACTATTCGGTCTCTACAATTCCCAGAATGCACCGCACAACCGGCAACATCCAGTTCACCATTTTCTATCTGTCTATGCCAGCTATGCTACATACACTGTTTACAACTTTATTTGGTAAGTAAATACTTACGTGATGTCTACTAGCTTTTGTAACTATATGCAGATAATATTTATTTGGATACTAAACATCATATCTTGTGTCAACTTGTATTTTCAATTCATGCAGTGGGTTTTTAGTGTAAACACGTTGTTGCAAGCTATCGTGTTGCATGCTATCAATTCAATGTAGGCCAGTGTGGCAATCAGTGTGATAATGTAGCTTAGCATTGATAGCATGCTGAACCGGTTGCGCAGTGCATTCTGGGATTTGTGAAAGGGGCGAATGGCATCTTCCATTGTCTATCTTAGACTGACTCCATGTGGAAGATGCCATCTTTTATGTCAACAAGTGACTAAAGCTATATCAAAATAAAAGTCCCAGGATGAAGGCCAGCAAGCAAATTAAGAGTCTAAACCAAAGCAACTATTAACTAAATTAGGCTCCAACAGTTTATTTGTTATTGAATGTTTCTGTATCTAAACATAAGATTTTTCTGGTCGTGTGGTCGGTATTTTAACTGACTGTAGGGTGAAGTCCTCATAATGTTGCAGAAACATTACTGGAACGTTAAAAGCATCACATAAAAACATACTAGAAACATCCAGAAAACTTGACAAATGTTCTAAGAAATTTGTACGCTTCACAAAACATTTCTACTGATAAAAAATGACTCGCAGTGAGTCATTCCTATAGTCCAGTATCCTGACCCTAAACATATCTTGTTCTAATTGGTAGTCTGATTCAAGTCTTGTAACCCCACCTTTACCCTTGTGTTACATTGTGTCCTGAAAAGACATTTGTAGACTCGATGCTAACTTCTGGTAAGTGGTTTTCTCTAAAACTAGGTGAGCATGTAGTAAGTGGTTAGCAGATACAAGCAAACAGCACCATTTGTTAGACAAAACAAGACGTTTGCTCGTCTGCTCTGCTGCATGTCTTTCTGAGGATGTTCTAGTGTGATTTCAATTCACGAGAACATTTCTGAGAACAGGTCTTACCAGGACAACAGGAACATCTGATCACCTGGATGTTGTCTTAGGTTGGTTTGTCTAGACAAAGGACCTCAATGACGTTCTGTGATCACTTTTCTTCTTAATGTGTCTTGTCTTATTACACACTGACCTGGTCGTCTGGCATTTAATGTTGACATTTCATACAGTAGAAGATGGACAGATGGATTTATAGAAGCATCTTTCTAGTTCTGGGCTTGTGTATTAGTAAGAACCTTTTGATATAATATGTATCATGATACAGACATATAGATTGTTATATATTGATACTGACATGTGATATTTTAAATAACATTTTAAAGAAATTTGTCAGAGTTGCATCCTTAAGCTATTTGTTTTGTTGGACTGGAAGAGTCCAATAGCTCAAGATTACAACACTGCCAATTAGTCGTTGTGGGTGTAAACACTAGGGATGAGCGAGTACACCACTATCTGTATCTGTTCAACCATTTAAATTATCTGTATAATTCTATTCTGTACTCTGAGTGGGCGGGGCCTAAACTGAAAGTGGGCATTCTAGAGCAATGTGAGCTAGATTCAAGTCAAGCACAGAGAGATCAGTCACTGTGTGTGTGCGCAAGAGTGAAGCACAACTCTGGCTGCAGAAACGTGTCTGTGTAGAGAGTGGCGGGTGCTCTGCATGACTGGCCAGTCACAGATTGTGAAGACAGTCAGTTACCCAATGAGGATTTTCCTAAAGCATGAGCATGGATATTGAAGAGTTTTACCTGTGTATTGCTCATACTCGTCTGAAACGAGTATCCGGCTCAACCCTAATAGACATAATCTTTACATGCAAGCTATTGATTAAAAATCCACACTCTTTTGAATAATCAATAGAGTATCACAGAATATCACAATACTCAGTGTATCAGTAGTTTTGTACACCCCTAGTAGTGCCATTAGATATCTGTTGGGGTCACTTTGTTCACGGTTGTTTGTGTTGTTTCAGTGGAGTCAGACAGTCTGGAGCTCCAACAGAACAAATCTTTATCTAAACATATATACTTAGTGTTTAAAAAAGCAAGAAAGGTGTTTTGTGTTCCTGTATCATTTATCAAGCAAACCCAGCGGCCTGCTGCAGAGAGGGATCCTCATATTAATGTTTCATATCTTTGTGGTCTCTGAGTTGAGATGAATAATATTGTTGGCGAACACACTCTGCGGTGCTTTTACTCGGCCGTCTGAAGCGCTCCAGAAACTCTATAGGCACTCCTGTCCGATATATGTGAGTGTGTTTTGTTATTGTGGCTGAGCTCATGGCTCTAAAGGCCTTACAGCTTTCCTGGAAATCACAGCTAACAAGACAGCAGGTGAAACCTTCAGGAATCGATACGGAATAAAGCAGACTGTAAAAGCCTGAAAGTATAACCAGGAGCTACTTCACTGTATCTCTGTACTGCTGCTAGGAGATCTGTCTGCTTTCATACACTCTCTCTCTCTCTCTCTCTCTCTCTCTCTCTCTCTCTCTCTCTCTCTCTCTCTCTCTCTCTCTCTCTCTCTCTCTCCCTCTCCCTCTCTCTAGCTCGCTTGCTTGGTGAAGCCCTGGGAGTTCGTTTGTGAATCAGAAGGCTGCGAACATTCATGACAGCTCTCTGAGAAAAGTGTGTGAAATGAGGCATGCTGGGAATGGAGGGAGACACTCTTTCATCAAACTCTCTCTCTCTCTCTCTCTCTCTCTCTCTCTCTCTCTCTCTCTGGCTGAGTCCCAAATTATTGCTCCCTATTGGACCTGTAATGCAATAGGATAGACAAATAAGTAGACAGATAGATGGATGGATGGATATATATTGATGGATGGAGGGATTGATAGATAGATTGATGGATAGATAGATTCATGGATGGAGGGATTGATGGATGGATAGATTGTGGATGGAGGAATTGATTGATTGATGGATAAATAGATTGATGAATGGAGGGATAGATAGATTGATGGATGGAGGGATAGATAGATTGATGGATGGAGGGATTGATAGATTGATGGATGAAGTGATTGAGAGATTGATGGATGGAGGGATTGATGGATGGAGGGATTGATAGATTGATGGATGGAGGGATTGATAGATTGATGGATGGAGGGATTGATAGATTGATGGATGAAGGGATAGATAGATTGATAGATGGAGGGATTGATAGATTGATGGATGGATAGATTGGTGGATGGAGGAATTGATTGATTGATGGATAAATAGATTGATGGATGGAGGGATAGATAGATTGATGGATGGAGGGATAGATAGATTGATGGATGGAGGGATTGATAGATTGATGGATGGAGGGATTGATGGATGGAGGGATTGATAGATTGATGGATGAAGGGATAGATAGATTGATGGATGAAGGGATTGATAGATTGATGGATGGAGGGATTGATAGATTGATGGATGGAGGGATTGATGGATGAAGGGATAGATAGATTGATGGATGGCGGGATTGATAGATTGATGGATGGAGGGATTGAGAGATTGGTGGATGGAGGGATTGATAGATTGATGGAGAGATAGATTGATGGATGAAGGGATAGATAGATTGATAGATGGAGGGATTGATAGATTGATGGATGGAGGGATTGATAGATTGATGGATGGAGGGATTGATAGATTGATGGAGAGATAGATTGATGGATGAAGGGATAGATAGATTGATGGATGGAGGGATTGATAGATTGATGGATGGAGGGATTGATAGATTGATGGATGGAGGGACTGATAGATTGATGGATGGAGGGACTGATAGATTGATGGATAGATAGATTGATGGATGGAGGGATTGATAGATTGATGGATGTAGGGATTGATAGATTGATGGATGGAGGGATAGATAATTGTTGGTTAGATAGATTGATGGATGGAGGTATTGATAGATTGATGGATGGAGGAATTGATAGATTGATGGATAGAGGGATTGATAGATTGATGGATGGAGGGATTGATAGATTGATGGATGGGGGGATTGGTAGATCGATGGATGGAGGGATTGATAGATTGATGGATAGATAGATTGATGGATAGAGGGATAGATAGATTGATGGATGGAGGGATTGATAGATTGATGGATAGATAGATTGATGGATGGAGGGATTGATAGATTGATGGATAGAGGAATTGATAGATTGATGGATGGAGGGATAGATAGATTGATGGATGGAGGGATTGATAGATTGATGGATGGATGGATTGATAGATTGATGGATAGATAGATTGATGGATGGAGGGATTGATAGATTGATGGATGGATATATATTTTATGGCTCCTTTTAGCGCTGCTATAACTAAATAGTGACTTAATAATAGTAAATAAAAACTTTGTGTAAGTATTGTTCATGTCCTTCCACAACATTTCTCCTGGATTAGGATCAGGACTTTGACTCCATTCCAAAACATAAACTGTATTCTTCTTTAACCATTCACTGGTAGAACTTCTTGTGTGTTTAGGGTTGTTGTCTTGCTGTGTGACCCACATTCTCTTCAGACTCAGCTCATAGACAGATGTTCTGATATTTTAGAATTTGCTGGTATAATTAAGAATTTGTTATTCCATCAATGATAGAAAGTCAGACTGCAGGAACACAGGCCCAAACTACGATACTACCACCACTGTGTTTCACAGATCGTCTGAGGCTTCTATTCTGGAATGCAGTGTTTTCCTTTTTCCAAACAAAACTTGAAATATCTATTTTGGCATCATTCATCCACAAAACATTCAATCGGTAGTTCTTCTGGCTTGTCCACGTGATATTTATCAAACTGCAGATGAGCAGTAATGTTCTTTTTTCTGAGAGCAGTGACTTTCTCCTTACAACCCTGCCATGCACACCATTGTTGTTCAGTGTTCTCTTGATGGTGGACCCATGAACATTAACATTAGCCAATGTGAGAGAGGCCTTCAGTTGTTTAGAAGTTACTCTGGGGTCCTTTGTGACCTCGCTGACTATTACACGCCTTGCTCTTGGAGTGATCTTTGTTGGTCGACACTCCTGAGGAGGTAACAGTGGTTTTGAATTTCCTCCATTTGTACACAATCTGTCTGATTGTGGATTGGTGGAGTCCAAACTCTTTAGAGATGGTTTTGTAACCTTTTCCAGCCTGATGAGCATCAAAAACCACAAACATGTTGTGAAATCAGGCTTTGCTAGATGTTCTTTACATAAAACCGCACCCAGTCACACCTGATTGGCATTCCTTTGACACCTGACTTAAATTTCATCATCAAATTATCTGTTAATCCCATAAATTCATCACCAAGTCTAATAATTTGCCTCACTTGTTTGATGTGGTTGTTTTTATTTACTTTTAGGATGCTCTAATGAAGTTTTAGGTCAAAACTCATCAGTACTTACCTACTCCAGTACTACATCACTCATTCATTGAGCTTCCTGGCCAATCACGGGTTACTGCTCAACTTTAAAAGGAAGTATTTTGTTTGTGCTCTATCGATTGGAGGTGCTGATGCATCAACGTTATCCTCCTTCCTCCCCATCACCATCAGGTTGGTCCCGGTCCTCTAGTCAAGTGCGGTGGCTCCGCCCATACTATTTATCTATCTGGCAGTATCTGCTCTCGACTGAATGCTGCAGATCTGGGCTGGTGATGGGGCGTACGCCAAAGACCCCGATAATTAATCTCTGTTCTTATCCTGTTCTCTCTCTCTCTCTCTCTCTCTCTCTCTCTCTCTCTCTCTCTCTCTTGCTCACTCGCTCTACATATTATGAGTTTGGGCTTATTGTAATCAGTAACTGATGTCTATATTTGTACTGGTAGAAGTCTTTTTGTTGTGGCCTGCTGAGAGTATTAGAGCGATATAATTAAACATAGGCTGATTGTTATTTTTGTCTGATCTAACAGCATGTTGCCTTTATTTTTAATACATGTCTCAAATAATAGCTATAATAGGATATGCACTTGTTTAAAATGTATTACATTCAGAAAATGTGTTCATTATAGAGGTTAACTGGTTCACTGTGGTGTGTCGTAGGTGCCACTCACCAGCGTCCTCTGGCATCAATAGCTGGTGGGGCAGCACTGTTATGCTGTTGGGAGACATTCAGTGTACAGAAGTCATTCTCAGTACATCTTCACTTAGCGTTTTCTAAGATGCCGCTTCACCCAGTACCCTGTCATGTCCTTTTGGACGTCAGTCACATCGCGTCCTTAGTCCAAGATGATGTTTTAACTTCTGCTACAACTGACTGGTGTGATCACTTATTTATACAGCAAACCCTGAAACAGCATCTGTGACATCCTCGGCCCAAACCATTTGACCATGTACATCTTAACACATGGCTGCACTAGCTTTTGTAGAAGACTGTGTATTGTGCAGTTTCCTGGCCTTTATAGTGCACTGCGTAGAGAACCCCCTCACTCTCTCTCACTCTCTCTCTCTCTCTCTCTCTCTCTCTCCTATTTGCTCTCTGTCAGGGAGACTCATCCTCGTCTCTTTAGATTTTGCAGAAGCTGCAGTATTTGTCTCCATAGTTCAGCTGATGGATGTCGAACAGCAGCTCCATCATTTCCAGTTTCCCTCCAGATCTCTCGTTTTAGCAGTTCAGCATCTGTTACACTGTCTGACCCAGCACAATGGTCATCTACAGATACTAGAGGCTACAGCAGTTTTACCCAAATGCCCACTTACGTCAGATGTGGTTTATCAACCAAAACATGTTTGGAGTTCAAATGTAGCTTCTGACAACTACAGGCTGACATTGAGTATAAACACAAGAGCTCAATTGTCACCTAAATAGCCCTGCTGTTTCTGTAAAAATACACCAAAACGACCCATTAAAGCTCATCCAGATGTTAATGAAGGTGTCACAGACTAGTGAGTGTGGTTATGACTTACTGTGAACTATGAACAATAACAAAAACTTGTGTAGCTGAATGCTGCGTCGGCCATGTTAGAGCAGGAAGTGGGTGAGATGTTGGGTTAGTGTTGAGTTTGTGTGGCAGCTTTCCATTGGTGCTGGAGAGTTTTTCGGGACCTGTGCAACCTGGGACACTGTTCGTGGATCTGTCACTCTGAATTTGATGTGTTGGCATGTTATGAGTGGCGTGAAACACTTTGAAATCCAATCTGATTGGCCAGAGCATGCAGACTGAGACGGATCTGTACACTGTAACAGAATTTCAGTCCAAAAATCTGATTTAATTTGGTATCGAATATTCTGTCGTTTCTGGACATTGTTTTTATACTTTTCTCCTCTTCTTTGGGTTTTTAATGTAACTACACTAATCTTAACCTGGCCTTCTGCAATTGTTCACTATGATGATGACAGCGCCTGAATAAGTCCCAATCAAAGAGTCAGCAAATACCTCCTACTTCATCATGCTCGGCTACATTACAGCGAGCATTCTGTATGGATTTTTTAATGTTTCCCTTTTTGCTGTGAATGGAATATCTCCGGAGGCTTTGGGCCCTTTCAGATGACACAAAAACACACGTTTGGAAGCTGTCAATAGAACATGCCCGTCTTTGTGCCAGCTTAGCTCCCCATTGTACTGTAATTCACGATCACTTATCAATATTCCTCACAAATTTCAGGCCAGCATTGAAGAGCACAATTCAGAGTAATCTCTTCAGAAGCGGCTGTGCGGAGAAAGGCAGATGTAGCTCTTTTGGCTCTGAAAGGTAAACATGTTTAGTCAGTTTGTGAGGCCGCTGACACAGACCCGTCTTTACCGGGATTGCCGTACGTTACATCGTGGATTAGGATTTGTGAGCAGGCTGTTTATGGAGGGATTTGAAGCCCTGGGAAGGAAAACTCAAGCCCTATATGTGCTATGTTAATTTGTTGATTTTCTCAGTCTGAATGCCTGATTATGAGTAGAGCTCGGTCTGGAGTCTGTGATCTGCATGACAGAAGGCTCACAGTGAATGGTGAATTGTAACTCGCTGTAAAAGGAATAACAGTGAACAGGATGAGTGTTGGAAAATGTGAAGAGCTGCATGATACATTTACCCACTTTAGGCCAAATATAACCAATAAGTTAAGATACTTTAAACCCTTATCACATTATCAGATCTGAGTCACTTTCATGTGTGGTTCTAGATCAGATATCAGATCTGTGGACATCTGACCTGAATGTGAGGTCAGATCAGATTTCATGTCTTTGTGCTTGTACACATGTGTGTAGTCGGTGAGGCAGCGTTGGCTTCTCTCGTTTACTCACGTCGCTGTAAAAACAGTAAAAGCAGCCAGCTGGCATTTATTCACCTTCTTCACCTGATCAT
>BRDA01066767.1:0-30000 GCA_036984385.1 Crenuchus spilurus | reverse complement strand
CATTCATCACACCCGCTTAATCCTTATCAGGGTCGTGGTTAGTCTCCTACCCCCTCACTGGGCGCAGGGGAGGGCATTACACTATTCAACTAAGCCCAGGACAGGGCGCCAGACCATCACTGGGTGAACACACGCACACACACACACACACACACACACACATACACATACATGCACACAGGCGGCACGGTGGCTTAGTGGTTAGCACGTTCGCCTCTCAGCGTTGAGGTCTTGGGTTCGAGTCCGAATCTGAGCGGAGTTTCCATGTTCTCCCCGTGTCCGCATGGGTTTCCTCCGGGGACTCTGGTTTCCTCCCACAGTCCAAAAACATGGAGGTCAGGTGGATTGGATACTCTAAAATTACCCTGGTGTGTATGTTTGTATGTATACCCAGATATGGTTGGCACTCTGTCCTGGGTGATCCCCTAGTGCTCGATGCAGTCCTCCAGGTGGACGGTCGCTTCCGGTTGAGAATACGCTGTGCGCGACTGGCTGCCGCTTCTCACCGGAGTGTGAAGTGTGTTGATTGTAAAGCGTCCTTGGGTGTCTAGAAAGGCGCTATATAAGTGTAATGTGTATGTATGTACATAATTTTAGAGTAGCCAATTCACCTGATTTCCATGTTTTTGGACTGTGGGAGGAAATCGGAGACCCCGGAGGAAACCCACGCAGACACGGGGAGAACATGGAACGTTCGCTCAGATGTGGACTCGAACCCAAGACCCCAGCGCTGAGAGGCGAACGTGCTAACCACTAAGCCACCGTGCCGCCCACCTGTTCAGTCATTATTTCTACAGAATTCCAGAGTTCTACAGTACTAAAGAGTTTATCCTGCTTTTGTTGGAGCAACTGTTTCTACTGTCTATGAAAGGCTTTCTATAAGATTTTGCAGCATTGCTGTGAGGATTTGATTACATTCAGCAAAAATAGCATTAGGAAGTTTGATGACCACCACCACCTCATCCCTAACTCATCCCAAAAGTACTGGATGGAGCAGAGAACACAGTTCTACCGACTATCTGTCTGAGTCAACACATTTATTGGCTCTTTTAGCCTTGAACATATAGGCACATAACTAATCCTGAAGATCGTGGAGTGAACATTTTGATCATCTGATAAGAACATCCATACACAACCCTGGACATGGAAACTCCACCTAGTTGGGAACCCAAGACCTCAGAGCTAACCACCAAGCTGCCCTATAACCCAGCGTTTAGTGTTGAGATGGAAGAAGTTTCCATGAAAAGAAATCTTGAACAAAAATGTTTCTGTATGTTGTCAACACTGCATTTCATTGGCTCTGTAACTGTACTCTGCATAATGAAAGTTGAATCTAATTTAATCCAATTTATAATTCTTAGAAAGAAAGAATATCGGAATTGGACAGTCATGTGTTAAAATAAATTGAAAATTGACCAAGAAAATCACAATCGGTGCATTAGAATTGGAGGTAAAATTTCTGCGTTAAAAGTGTAAAGTGCACAATAATTGTGCTTGAACATACAGAAATTTGACCTCCAGACCTGGGCAGTTAAACATACACATGTGGATAGTGAACACACATGACAAAACAGTGGTAACATCTATCTACGGTGCCCAGGGAGCAGTTGGGGGTTAGGTGCCTTGCTCACCTTCTGTTCACATCAGTCCAAGACTGCCCCCTCATTGGGCGTCAACTTAACCCACTGGTTTAACTTTCAATACTGTCAAATACAAATAAGCTGCAACACTGTATTTTGTTGACATCTGAAGAGTTGTGTATGTGTAGAGATCACATAAAAAACAACATATATGATGATGTACCTGTTCTATCAAACATTTGATGAGTTTATAGCCAGTGTAATGATTCAGTATTGAATATTGTGATACTACACCTGCTATCATATCAAAATCAATATTCTGGTATCAGGACAACCCTAATGGAGACACACAAACCGGATGACAACTAATCCTGAAGATCCTGGAGTGAGCAATTTGTCCTCACATGATAAGCCATCATCATCTGAGCACAGCATTCAGCTCTACTGCTCTCCGTAACAATAAACACATTCAGTAGATGGATTTGGAGGTTAGACGTGTAATGAGGGTGAAGTGAGTTACCTGAGGATGGTGGGAAGGCTGTGAGGAGACTGCGTCCGTCCGTCCTTCTGTCCTCTTCTCTCTGCTGCTGCTGCTGCTGCAGTCTGCATGAGGCACCAAGCAGCCGGTGTCCGGCTCTACCGCAGGACAACACGGGCTGTGAATCAGCTCTGAAGGGCTACTGCATGTCTACAAGAGCAGTCTGAGCAGCTGTCCGGCTGTCTTTGCTTTAGTCTCGAGCTGCATGCCCGGCTCGTGGCCACACACACACACACACTCCAGCACGCACGAGCATACACACACACTCCCTCCCTGCCGGTATGAGCATGCTCAGTGCGATCCTCTCGCATGCATTTGCAATCGCTTTGCAGGTGCGACGAGCGCGCGTGCACGTGTGCGAGAGCTTTTGAAGAACCGCGTGCACTGTCGTGGTCGTCGCTGGTCAGTCGTTTGCAGTTCATACATATTCATGACAGACTACATTGCATTACCTTACATTACTTTACGTTACATTATATTTAACTATATTATATTATATTATATTATATTATATTATATTATATTATATATTACAACTTCAATCAAGTGTGTAATTAGTTTTATATCACCACACAAGACATCAACAGGGTAGTTTAAATAACCTGAACTAAACTAATGAATGAACTTCTGTAAAACTCACCTAAACATATTTTTACAGTTGTTTAACCCACCATGGGCAAAGTTACTGTTTCAAACAGTACAGAGGGTGAAGCACATGTAATGCACTACAATCACAGGATCCCCAGCTCTGATACATCAGCTAACAGAAGTCTGAGCCAGTGGACATTGCATGGTAGTAGTGATGAGGAAAGAGGGCCATCTACCCAGAGAGAGCAAGGCCAATGGTGCTCTCTCAGGCCCCAGCTATCGATGGCAAGCAGCATGGGATAAAACAGGGATATTTAGTGTAGTCTGGAGTTGGACCTCATAGGCCTACTAAGAGCACTCAAGATGTCCTCTTCCTCCTTTGCAGGTCTGGGAACCCTAATTAAAATGCAACACTCCTGGAACTTAAGGGAGAGGTGGGATGTCTACATGAAGCAAGTAAACAGTAGCATAATATATAATGACATATAACTCTAGTGTAGAAAAAGTTCTATTGGCTAAATATTGTGTTGCACCATCAGCCAAGCTCTTTGTCCAGTGCATCAAATGACAAGTCCTTGGGACATAATGCTTTGCACATTTTTAGTGTTTTCCCTACTTCCTTGTATCTACACTCATTTTCTATTTTAGCTCCTTTGATCATATAGGTGCACTTTGTAGTTCTACATTTACAGACTGTAGTCCATCTGTTTCTCTGTATACTTTGTTCACCCTGTTCACCTTCAATAGTCAGGACCCCCACAAAGCTGGTGGATCATTCTCAGCACTTAGCAGTGACACTTATGTGGTGGTGGTGTGTTAGTGCATGTTGTGCTGATCATACACAGCAGAGCTGTTGGAGATTTAAACACTATGTTAACTCACTGTCCACTCAGTCACACCTACCATGTTGGTCCACCTTGTAGATGTCAAGTTATAGCTCATCCTTTGCTCCACAGTTTGTGCTGGTCCCTGACACTGAGATGTTTAAAATCATCAACACCTCTCGGGGTCCTGACTACTGAAGAACAGTGTGATCAGACGCTAAAAAACTGTGGTTTTAATGTTAAGGCTGATCAAACCTACTATTATGAGAAGGCTTTACACTAGATCAGGGGTGCCCATGTCTGGGGCCCAACCTCAGGTCATCAGTGTCATCATCTACCAGAACATGTATTATACACCCATCTGTGGCAGAAGAACCAACACAAAAGCCAGGTAACTTAAGCCCACAGTCAAACCTGCCTAATGGGAAAAGAGCAGTATGCCATTCCTATTGCACAGTCCTCAACTTAGAAATCCTGCTGTGTGGAATACCTCCCATGTCATTCATTACATTTCTTTTATGTTAGCAAAGTCACTTTGCAATGTCACCTTGCAACACAGCACTGAAGCTACACTGTCAAACAACCTGAAAAATTAGCCTCAAGGTGGACTGATCAACACTGTCATCCCAAACATTTAAAAAATCTCACATGCTGCATCTGAATAAATAATGAGGTGTCATCATTAGTAAATATGATTTTAAAGAGGAAAGGCACTTTGTAGGTCTTAGGCTATTAAATCCAACATCTCTGTCTGTCATTATTACTGTTAGTCAGGACAATATATTAGAATATTAGGTTTGGAATGAACTCAGATAGGGACATTACAGATGCCATAACCGATATTACTGCATGTATAAATAAGCGAGCACATCAGTAACTGGTAGCAGAGTGTAAAACAAAGGACGTGAGGTGACTGATGCCAAAAAAGACATTATATTAGGGTACTATGGTGGTAGTAGCATCTCAGAAACCACTAACTTTGTGAGATGTTAGAGCTGCTGTAGTGAAGGTGTCCTGAGAATGGACTTCTATTACATTGAGTACCTCCAATGGCTTAACAGGCCATTGATGCTAGATTGGAACCACAACTCCAACAAGTGATACAGAGTAATACATGTGCACCAGTAGATCATGACAAGTGCTTCCTTCCTTCACCTAATTCTTTCCTTACCATGACATCTGGGTAGTGTCCTTCAAGCCAAGTAAGACTACATGTTGCTCATGCTGTTTATCAGAGTTTGTCCCAAATTACAGCCTCTACTCTTCTGAGTGAAACTGAAAGATTAAACTAATGCACAGGGACCATCAGCGGGTTTCACTTCTAGGCAAGAATTGCTTCTAGAATTCAACGCAGGTCTTTCATAATCAGTTTCTGACAGAACACTCCATAGAGACCTGAAGACCATCAACATATGGTGAAGAGTGGTGCAAAAGGTCTTCAGCCTTGTGTGCTGTCAGTCACAATTCTAAGACTTTCCTGTGACAGTACACTTCCATACACCTGCAAATTCAGCTACTTCCTTCACACTCTGGCCTTTAGTATCACTCCTTTTAGCCAAACAGTAACATCTGCTTTGTGACCCATTTTCCACACATTGAGTGAGACATTTACTGCACTGTACCATCTCTTCTCAGTCTACAGATGGTTCTTCAAGGGTTCTTTAGTAGGAAATGGTCCTATATAGAACCAGTGAATAAACGACTGAGGAGATTGATGAGGAATTTGTAACAGATTAAGATCAACCAATTTAGCCAATGTGATTTTTCACACAACGGAATTTGACCTCCACATTTAACCCATTCGTGCAGTGAAACACTAGTGAACACACTAGGCTGTGAGAATTTGTGCCCGAAGCGGTGGGCAGCCCTTATCCACTGGCGCCCGGGGAGCAGTTAGGGGGTTAGGTGCCTTGCTCAAGGGCACTTCAGTCATGTCCTGTCTGGGGATCGAACCAGCGACCTTCTGGTCACAAGACCAGATCCTTACCACTAGGCCATGGCTGCCATAGATGGTTCTATACAGACCCTTTTTGAAAATGGTTCTATACAGCACCAAAAAGGGTTCTGCTGTAGTTACAATCTCAAGCTTATGATAATTGAGGAACCCTTTTTGGTGTAGTATAGAACCATTTTCAAAAAGCTTCTACTGTATATAGAACAATCTGCAGCACATGCCTCATCAATTTGAAGAACCCTTTCACCATGCAAAGAACCATCACAGTTCTTTGAGTAGTCATTGTGTAGTCATTGTTCTAAAAAGAACAATTTTCTTTGAGAAAAGAACCCTTGAACAGCCATCTTTTTAAGAGTGTATGAA
This sequence comes from Crenuchus spilurus, assembly GCA_036984385.1. Lineage (NCBI taxonomy): Eukaryota > Metazoa > Chordata > Actinopteri > Characiformes > Crenuchidae > Crenuchus > Crenuchus spilurus. The sequence goes on along the minus strand of BRDA01066767.1, from coordinate 24,153 downwards.
TCCTGCCATGCTGAAGGTATTTATAGCCTGTACAGTGCTGTCTGCACCAGCCTGAAGTTACCACCTGAAACATGCAATGCGACTAATTTTTTGTCTGTGGAGCTTATGTTCTTCTACACATGGCTTCTGGCAGCCATTTCTGGCCTGCTTCTGGGCTGTCATGCATTGCAATATCTTCACCAGAACTGCTGGACATGGCCCAGGTTTGATTGTATCTTTATGCTATCTATGCATCCAAACTGAGGTCAGGATATTCTGGAAAAACATTATCTATATAGTCACCAGGAGTCAGAAACAAGTTAAAAGCATTTAATAATAAGATTGACTGTATCTACCCAAATCCTGACTAGAATGAGTTGTAAGAGGTGATAGAATGAGCATGATGTATTGTTTACTGCACTGTTCATCTCTTCTAAATATTCTAGCTTTAGTAAACTTTTGTTTACTTTGTACATATATACAGTAATACAGAATGAACTGATGGCTTAGATCTCCTCAAAGATACCATTTGCACGAAGTCACATAACTTGGAGCTAAAGCCTTGCTAGGTTTATGGCTTCTTAATATAGCTTAAGCATGCATTAGCAAATGTGGATTACATCAGCATAGAGAGATTACTTGGAATAAAGCCAGTCACAAATATAGCACTGATCCAAGTGACGGAAATAGTTTCACGTCAGGACTAAACATTAATTCCCAGCATCTACTGACCTCTAGTGGTCATTTAATTGAAATTAATACAACCCACTTAAAGCAAAGGGCTCAAACTCTAGTCCTCGATGGCAGTTTGGTGAATTTCTTGCACAAACACCAATCTCTGCTGGATTCCAGCCCTAAAGGGTGCTCAAGCTTCCTGATTTACAGGTTCCCTAGCATGCATGTATCCTTGTCATAATGTATAAATGCTGCAAGAATGAAGACAATGTTGTAAAAACATGATCAGGCCTGTAGGGTCAATAGTGTTGTGCAAACGTTTGGGTATCTGGTTAAAGTTAACATGTTGTTTATGGAGACATTTTAATACAAAGTTTATTTGCAGCATAATTTCATACATTAAACATAAAATGTAGCCTGTGCAAAGTTACAGCACATAAAATATTTTATGGTTCATTTTTTTGTCAGTGCAGTTGTATTTCTAAGCAAATACACAGACATTTTGCACAGAAAAATGGAACATATAATCAATAAAAAAAATGCATTTAAGCATCATTGTCTAAACTTTCTTCACTAAAGATACAAATAAGACTTGTGAAGTATGACTTAAGTGTGGGGAAAACAGTAGAATATCACCCAGTATTAGCTATAAGAAGTGTATGAGGATGTCATGACAAACCTGCAATTCATGTGTTCACTGAATAACTATTCACTAACTGTACAAACCTAATGAAACAAAAACTAAGACTGCTTCTGTATTGCATAAGATGATATATTCCCTCATACAGCAATCTGTATAAGACAGACCTTTTACAATAATATTTAGCACATGAATACAGAATCATACAAAATGAAAAAAAATGACAAAAACATTAAAGCATTACATTTGGATTAATGTTTGATAATACAATGTGCAATGCAGTGGAGAACCTCACTGCTCACAATAGTGCTGACACACTTAGTGCAACTTAGTATACTAGTGCATTAGAACATCATGAAAAAGTTCATTTGTATTCATAATTTAATTGGAAAAAAAGATATATATATAATTTAATTGACACATTTAACTTTTTTTTGTTTTAATGTTGATACCGTTTCAATACTAATTGAGTCAAACTGAAAAAAAGCTGATATTCTTAAATAAACTACACACTAAAACGGAGCAGACAATTGTGATGGACCGGAAGCACCCTGTCTATGGAAGGCAAGTCATAAAAGAACTCAATACCTTTAAGTGTCAAAGCTACTGTATATTATGTAAAATGTCAATTTTTTGTTTTATCTGAATCCTAATTAGACCAATCCAACTCTAGATCTCTCATTGCATAGTGATTTAATGAAGCCTTACACCTTACCACAATTGAGTTTTCACAAAACTCACTGAAATTAACATTCCTCTGGAAATCATATTTACACTATTTTCCACTTTCCTCAAATGCAGCCAAACCATGATTGGTTTCCTCTTTTGGTTAGAACTGAAGCTGTATGGCTTACATTGCTCAATAGTCACCAAAATATCCATCTGTTATTGTAAGGGTTAAGGGTTAATTTTCAGGGTTATGGTGAGTCCCCATACCCTTAAATTGGGAGCTGGACAGGGAATTCTACTATTTTAGCCAAACCCAGGACAAGATGCCAATTCATCACAGGGCACACAGATACACACACACACACTAGGGACATTCAGAGTATCCAGTTCACTTGCCCTTCAGTTCACTTGCCCTTGCGGACACGGGGAGAACATGAAACTCCACCCAGGTGGGGACTCGAACTCGAGATTCGAGCACTGAGAGACAGACATGCTAATAATCAAGCAAATCCAGATCTAATGAAGGTCTCACAGATTAGTCAATGTGGTACAAGACACAGTAAGACCATACTGTGTCCAAAAACATGCTGACTTGTCTGTGAGAGCTTCTGAAGTGTTGTTTGAGGTTTGTGAAAAGTTATGATGTATTTTAATGGAGGCTTTTTTGGTGACTACTGCAGTGTAGTGTTTATTAGCATCCTTAGCATAGCAGTTCCAGTTCTGAACTAAAGAAGCAAAATTTGGACTCTTCTTGACCAATCGCATCTATCTGAACTAAGTGGAAAATTTGTAAGATGTCTTGGAGAACCATTCTTTTAAACCAATATATACAGCTATATGTTCTGTGTGTTACTATTATAACCAATATATAACTAATAAATAACAACTATTTTTGATAAGTTAGCAGTTATATTGTTCAGCTGTGTTTTTTGATGAGATTTTTCTGATAGTGTCGACAAAAGTGCATGTATGTCCACCAACACTGAAGCACATCACAATCAACTTTTCTCAGTGAGACACAGATACAATCATACATCAAAACATGAGAAAACTGCTCATAATTTAATTTAAAAAGTCTCACATTTTAAATAACACTGTCATTTTATATTCGTTACATGTAAAATGACATTTCAAGCCTTATTTATTTTATTCTTGATCAGTTTGGCATATAACTCATGCAAATCACAAATGCAAAATCTCAAAATAAATCAGATTGGGAGTTTGAGTAAATGATATTCAGTGAGTATAATTACTGTGTATCTCTCAGAGCTACAACTGCCACATTCCAAATATCAATACTCCTGAACCAGAGACAACATCAGAAGTGTCTTACCTGGACTAAGGAGAACAAGAACTGGACTGTTACTCAGTGCTCCAAAGTCCTCTTTTCAGATTAAAGTCAGTTTAGCATTTAATTTGTAAATCAGCTGCTAGAGTCTGGACTTCAGACACCTTGGACAGTGTGTCTCTCCACTCTTCCTCCAGTGTGCAATTTCTGCAGTCTGTGATGGTTTGAGGTGCTGGTGTTGGTCCACTGTGTTTTATCAAGTCCAAAGTCAACATCTACCAGGAGATATTAGAGCACTTCATGCTTCCATCTGCTGACAAGCTTTATGGAGATGCTGATCATTTTTTCCAGCAGCTGCCTACAAACTGACTACTACTGACCATCATATTACTTAGCTTGATTGAACAGCTCATGAGCCTCAAGTCAAACTGATCAACTTTAAAACAAAAAAGGCTTCAAATATGTCACTTTACATGTAATACATATAAAATATGAGTTAATTCTATTTTTGTTGATGCATGACTGTAATGTGTAAAGTGCAATTGGAATCTTTCAGTCTCTTATAAGTGCAATATTAGACAAAACTTTATCTTTCATAAAGTAAAACAAGTAAAAATAATAAAATTAAATACTGTATGTCCTGCAATTATTCATGAATCAAAATTCAGTGGATCACCAAACCAATCTGAGTGCAACAAAAAATTAGAGTGACGCTAAAGGAGAACCAGTTTTGGTTTCTGCACAAACCTTTTAAATGACTGATTCTTTAAAGATTCTTAGTTGATGTATCAGAGCTGATGATCCTGCGCTTTACTCCAAAGCACGGTGGCTGCCCCGTTGACGTATCAGCAGCATTTGGTAAAGAGGTGGTGGTTGACTTCACATGCATCAGAGGAGGCCTGTGCTAGTCTTCACCCTCCTAGAGTCAGACATTGCAAGTGATTGGGAGAGTCCTAGTGGCTGAATGGTTTGATTGACTACCAATACATTGAAGAAACATTCCTCACACATACCGCATTTTCAGAAAAGGTTCTATAAGCCATTTAAAGGGTTATTTAAGGAACCAAAATGGTTCATTTATAATATTCAAATAACATTTTGTGTGAGTAGTATAAAGAACTTTGCATTTACACATGCAAAGGTCTAGTATAACGGACTTGATTATTGTTTTGGAGTAAATTTGGAGATCTGTTACAAGAGCAATAATGTTCTAAAATAGCAGTGTATCAAACTCCAGTCTTGCACAGCTTCTATATTTCAGCTTGTTATACACCTAGTTTAAATCAAAAGCTACAAAACAAAAGGAAGGGTGTAACAAACTGAATATGAAGTCAATTTGATTTTTAAACTGAAAAAAGAAACATTTTAAATACGTTGTCAAATTTCACACATACTAGTGCATTTCCAAAAATGAGAATATCATGAAAAAGTTCATGTGTTCATAATTCATAATTTATATTCATTAATATATTTACTTTAATGTTGATATTGCTTGAACAGTAATTTACTCAAACGCCAAATTAAATATTCTAATAATCTGAGATTTTGGATTTCTATAATCCAATCTGCCAAAACAAAATAGCCTTAAAATCTCACTTTATGTGTTAAGAATATAAAATATGAGTTTACATTTTTAAATTAAATTATGAAAAACTATTTACTTTTTTGAATTATTAATTTGTTTTGAGATGCACTAGCACTTTAATTGTATTTCTTATATACATTCATAACATTTTTGGACGGTTGAGACATGTTGTAAAGGCATTTTTATGAGATCAGGTTTTTGTAATGTTTATAGCTCAGCTGCAGTTTTATGATGGTCATTTAGCCACTTTAGTCTTATGTAATTAGAACTATGTAGTGTATCAATGTAGTAAATCACATTTAATGTAGTATATAATATCATCTGAATCAAAGAGTATTGCCTACAACTATGACTAGCATTACTCAAATGAAATGGTCAATGTAATTTATTGTCATTGTGATAATGTCACAATATTCTGACCATACTGTGGATATTGTCAATAGTATACTCCATGTATCATTACAAAACCAGTATAGTCCATGTGGTTTAACTGGATTTAGTGCATCACTGCATCTGAACCAGTGAATAAAAGTAACTGAATTCATAGTTTTGATTACATTTCTTAAATCATGTCTGCACAAAAACTTAAAACCTGAATTAAAATGAATAAATATATTTCATATCATGTCTTAAAGGTTTGAAATATTATATTTACCACTCCCCCAAAATCAAAAGGAGTACTGGAGAGGTCAAGACTGGAGTCAGAGACATACTACTATAACACTCTTAAAAAGATACCAGGATAAGTTATTTCAGCAATGCCATAGAAATACCACTGAACATTAAGTCTTTTTACCATTTTAAGGTTCTAACTACAACCTTCATTTCAAGTTTCTTTTGAAGAGTTCTCAAAGTAATGATAACTGGTTCTTCTATAGCATGACTTAAAGAACTATTTGTAGTGTTTAAGAGTGCACATGAAAAAGACATTTCATACAACTTCCAAGATACAGCAGTGTGCCAGCACAAGGAGCTGCTTCATAGATTACAGATGAAGAGATAACCTGAAAGGGAAGAAACAACACAATTACTTTATTAAAATTAGAACATTTTCAGTACAACTACAGTTACTGTATACATTAAAAAATAAGTTCACTTTGTCTATAATTAAACTCAAAAAGGCAAATTCTGTTATATTCATTATATATAAACTGATACATTTCAAGCCTTTTTTTGTTTTAATGTTGATCAGTATGGCTTATAGCTCATGAGTTAGCTGGTCAAGTAAGCACAGTAATATAGTCAGTAGTAGTGTTGGCAAAATAGTAGCTGCTGGAAAAGGAAATCAGTATCTCCATAAAGCTTGTCAGCAGATGGAAGCATGAAGTGCTCTAAAATCTCCTGTTAGATGTTGACTTTGGACTTGATAAAACACAGTTGGACCAACACCAGCACCTCAAACCATCACAGTCTGCAGAAACTGCACACTGGACTTCCGGCACCTTGGATTGTGTGTCTCTCCACTCTTCCTCCAGACTCTAGCAGCTGATTTACAAATGAAATGCAAAACTGACTTTCATCTGAAAAGAGGACTTTGGAGCACTGAATAACAGTCCAGTTCTGGTTCTCCTTAGTCCAGGTAAGACACTTCTGATGGTGTCTCTGGTTCAGTAGTGTTGATATTTGGAATGTGGCAGTTGTAGTTCTGAGAGACACAGTATTTATACTGACTGAATAGTTATTTAGTGAAACTCACAATCACACATCACTTGAGATTCTGGATTTTTTCTGAAATCATTCAAATTAAAACAAAAAAGCTTGAAATATTTATGTGTAATAAATATAAGATATATGACAGTTTACCTTTTTTTAATTAAAATTATGAACAACATTTTCAGGCTATTCATTTTTTTAATGAGTCTCTATGAGTACAGATTTAAAATCCACTAGACAAAAGCACTCACCTGTTTTCAATTAGACTGGTCCAGTAATCATATGTACCATATTTCTCAGAAAAAGACTGCTGATATAGGACAAGTTATATCTTAAAGGATACAACTACATGTGGAGACTTATTCACTCTTAATCTGAGATGTATGATACATGTGGGCTCAGTGGAGTGTTATATTTGGAGGTTGATAAAGGGGGCAAAGCCCACCACGTCTTGAAGCAGCACCAGCGCCCTCTGGAGGGGAGGTTCCACATCAATCTCTACATTCCTCCTCCGCAGAACACCCAGGCTGGATTCACTAACATTGTGACAGTGATTCACCTTTAGGGACTGTAGTTTAGGACAATATTCAGCCACGGTCCTACACAGACACACACATACACACAGATAAAGCTAGAGTGAAAAATAAATAAATAAAAAAAATCAACTATCAAATACAAAGCCCTTTCCAAGGTGCCCTGGGAGCAGTTTGGGGTTAGGTGCCTAGATCAAGAGCACATCAGTCATGTCCTGTCTGTTCAAGGAATTGAACCAGATTGTGACCGTCTGGTCACACAGCTGGATCCTCACAGGCCCATGGCCCAACGCAAAGATTGGGTTTGTGTGAATGTTTTAAATGTACCATGGGTATGTTTACACCTGTGTTTGTGTGGATACAGATACAGATATACTTTATTGATCCCTTTTGGGAAATTCAGGAATAGGATAATCTCTATCCTAACATAACCCCAACAGTCAAGACACATAACCAGATCTTTGTATCTCCCTTTGCTCTGACAGGATGCACCCAAATCTGGAAAAGTGGTTTCCATAAAAGATGGTAAATATGAAAAAGACTGTACATTGCAACACTGTAGCAGTTTTAATTTCAATTTTCAATACTATATTTAAATCACAGCACTCTTAAACACTTACTTGATGGCGTCGTTGCGCACTCTCAGACATCCTGTCAGGTCAAGTTGCTCCAGCTCCCTGCAGTGTTTGGCCACCTCCTCCACGGCCACGTCTGTGATATTAGCATTAACTGCCACAGACAGCGAGCGCAGTGAAGGCCACTTAGCTACTGCATAGCACACGGCCTCGTCCCTCAGCTGTCTGCAGGCCGTGAGGTCTAGAGAGCGCAAGTCAGGGCAGTGGTCAGCCAGGCTCCGCAGCGCCAAGCTGTCCACCCACTCGCAGTGTGCCAAGCACAGGTGCTGCAGGCGCGGGCAGCTTAGGGAAACGGCCACCAGCGCATGACGACTTAGCCGTTCACAGCTACGAAGGTCCACACGCAGCAGCAGCTGGTTCTGGCCAATCACAGGCAGCAGCTCCTTATCAGTGATCCAGTCAGAACAGCCGTGGACAGAGAGGCTTTGGAGGACTTTGTTATCACGGAGCATGGAGCAAAAAGCTTCCTTTGAGATACGAGGACCTGTCTAAAGTTAGAACAACAGTGACAGAAGAACTGTGAGTGGATAACAGAAGCTAAATGTGTTATTTTTATTATAATAAGAAAATAAACACTAAAACTGTCAAGAAAAAGGGTCAAAAGCCACAAAACAGAAGTGGGTGTAAAAACACATTAGAATGTTAAAATTGATTACAATAAGAGCTGATAAAAGTTGCACCAATATATGAAAGTATCAGAACCTTTATAATCAAATTTGCCAATTAATTCTATACTCTGACTTTCAATAATTTCAAAGGCAGGGGTGTCAAACTCTAGTCCTGGAAGGCCAGATTCTTGCACAGTTTGGTGATCTTCTTGATGAAACAAACCTGATTCAATTCAGCAGGTTTAATTGTAATGTCAAAGCAGAGAAATCACCAAACTGTGCTGGACACTGAATAAATTCTTTAAAAATCCTACAGTGTGGATTTCTGGATTTTTTTTCCCCTTCTCATTTTGTCGCTCATAGTTGTACAATCAGTGTCTGACTAAATACTTTTTGGCCCCGGTGTATGTTGTAATGAGAAATAAGTGTATCCTAACTGCGAACTGTCAAAAAAAAAAAAAAAAATGTCCTTCACCCTAGACTGACTCTCTAGAAAGTACCCAAATTATGATGTAGGCTGGTACTGCCTCATCCCTTATCAGCCTTTCATGTCTTGTATTTCCTAGGTGATGCAACTTGCCCATATACACAGTTTGGCAGCTCACCTGTGTAGAGTCAAAGGTGCGGCAGTTGGCCAAGTAAACCTGAACAAGAGAACGAAAGCTCTTGCTGACTCGCTGCAGACTGACCAAATGGCGTAACGGCATATAGCACAGAACATGGGTCACCAAGACGTCCTCCCAGGGCAGATCTAGCAGATGATACCTACAACACAGCAGTACAAATTACAATTAAAAAAATCATTTTTAGACAATGTTCCACTTTTTGAACATGTGCACACTCAGCCATGACAGAGTACCAACTTTTTTCAGTTCTGTCTAACAATGTTAACAAACATTAGAACTCAACAGTCACCTAAATTTCTCAGACTTGTCTGCAAAAATCTCTCTCATCCCACATCCAGATCTTAATTAATGTGTTCCAGATTAGGTGATGATGTTTAGACTTACTGTGAGTTTCAGAAAGTTACAGGCAGCCACTTCAGACAGCAGCAGTTTTTGTTTATTTATTGACATTTACCACTGGTGATACATTAAAACTGCTTCAAAAGTAAAATCATACCCCGAGAGGTGGCATCTGTGGAAAACAATTGTGATTAAATAATCGTGATCAGGTGATTATGTAATAATTGTGATAGCACTAATTTTGATAGAAATGACTTACCTACTGCATTGTTCTGTGGATACACACTGTATTATATATCATAATCTGATACTATTACATTACATTACATTACATAACTACACACTCTGGATTGTAAATACTGGAGGCACTACTTGCTATATTCATACTATACATGAACTACCTCAATTCACTGAGGGCAATATTAAGTGTAAGACCGCAGTATAAATGTTCCAATCTGTCTAATATACTTCTGTAAATATGTTATTAGATATAATTTTATTTTTATTCCCATTATCTTCTCAAATATGTACTCTTATAGAATAAATCCTGTTCTATTACAGAATATGACTATTCTTATTTCTGCCTAATAAGTCAACAAGTGTATATGCAATTTTGTCTTGCTATTGAAATTTCCTTCAGGATCTAATAAAGTTCTATCCATCTGTTTAGGTGACTACTGAGAACTAGGGTTTGTTAGCAATGTCAGCCACACAGCTTCAGTTCTAAAGAAACCAATTTTGAACATGTCTTGACTGATTAATTACATCCGAGTTGGAGACTGACTAAATATATCTTGGTGAACATTTATTTTAAGTAGCAATCGAGTGAATGTGTCATATAACATCCAACAGACAGACAGGCACACACAGACGGACAGGCACACACACAGTCAGACAAGACATATTTTTCCTGTAATTGCTGTGCACAAGGCAACGAAATTGTGCAAATGAGCAATGAATCAAAGTACAGAGAATATTGTATATATATATATATATATATATATATATATATATATATATATATATATATATGCATACATACACAATAGTGGTGAATATAAAAATATAAAGCAGTTACAGGACTGTTAAAGAACATTGTAGTCTAATTAGTTACTAATAATGTATTATAAATATATAGTACATTGCAGGTAGAGGTAACTCTGCAGATACTGGAGCTAAAACACCGTTACTCGAAATCACTTCAGCTGTATTGTACATATAAAACTGCTGGTGTAAAAACAAACTCATACTTGGAGCCTCCAGCTCGACCTTCAGATGTTGCATCCATCCCGGTATAAACCACATTTGACGGACAGTCATTGTTAGTCATGTTTAGAAACGCTGACCAGCTGTTTTCTTCCTCACCGATTGATACTCGGTGTCTACAGCACCATCTGGCGTTTCGGAGTAATGGCTCCCAGACACTAGATGGCAGTAAAAGCAGAAGTCGATACAGCATAGAGGTAACGAAGAGACCAAATAATCACTTTCTCTGTTTTTTTTTTGTTTTGTTTTGTTTTTTTTACTGTACTTCATTGTTTATATGTCTTATCATTTATATCACTTATATCAGTTTTTATTGTTTATTGTACTAGATTACTTCATTCCTAGTGCTGTATATGCCCCTAATATAACGTAATAATAATCATAATAATATTTGTTTATTTATATAGCACCTTTCATACATTAAAACGTAGCTCAAAGTGATTTACAATACAAAGTAAAAAGAAAGATAATAAATTAAGCAAATACTAAATTGGACCCAAAAATTAAAATGCACAATAACAGAACGTAAAAGTAATATAAGTAATAAGTAAAAACAAAGGAGGCAGTCTAAATAAAATTAAATAAACAAATGAATGAAATACGAATTAAATGCTTAAGTAATTGTTTTTAAAAGTAGATTGTGGGCTCAGAGTGGCTCAATGCTGTTACTATGATCTGAGTATCTTGAGTTCGAATTCCAGGTCATGTTGTTTTCCATGTATGGGCAGGAGGACACAAATGCGGCGGTGGTGTCCAAAACCAGGTTTTATTAAAAGACTGAAAACTGTGGCTAATGAAACAAGACTTGACAATGGCTATGGAATACAGATTATGGCACGACAATTTGTTTAAAATTGCCTCACTGTTGCTGAAACCTTTTATGATTTTTTTTTTTTTTTTTGAGGAAAGGGTGCTCATCCAAGTGAAGTTTTCTAAATTTTAGGAAAATTAATGTTATAAACTTTTCAGGAACATTAAAAATGTTGGTAATAACATTAGGAAATCATATATTTTAGAATAGAATGAGAATTATACATCTTAAAATGCTAATTAATTTGTTTGAGTTAACTCAACTTGAATTAATTGAACCCCCAAACTGAACTCGCTTTAAAAGCTAATGATAGCACCTAAAATATCATTAAATGTAATCACCTAATAGGAACTAATAAAAGCATATATTAGAAGGCTTAGTAGAAATAATAATAACCATACCCAAACCATAACAAAAAATGCACTGTCATACATGCACAGGGTGACCTGTTTTGACTTTGACTCCTATTATTTCCTATTACCTGTTTATTCAGGAAGAAAGCACTCACAACACAGACAGGATCTGCATACCTTTGCAAACATGGAACAAACAAAAAACGAGCTTGTCAATTCACCCAGAGGACATAGTCACAATAGGAGCAACCATGCAGAACAACTGCTGAGCCATTAGGTTGTAGGACTCTGAATGAAGCTTGGCTGGTAGCCTCGCAGAAAGTTACTCCAAGCTAACCAGCCTGCTATACCAAGTCAGAGTGTGAATCTTAGCCAGGGATATGGCAGGAAATTCAGTTTATGACTTTACTATGGACTCCCTGGATGGCAAACCCGTGTCTCTTGGAGTTTACAGGGGAAAAGTACTTCTCATCATCAATGTAGCCACTTTCTGAGGCTCCACTATTGAGGAGGTAAAACTGCATGTGAATATTTATTTTAGTTTTTAGCAGCACTCCTGAAGTAATAACTGAAACAGACAGAATTCTGGACTTAGTCAATGCAGAAAACAATATGTGATTGAATAACATCTGGAGGATTATGTGTAAACCAAGTCTAAGATGGATTTTTTAAAAATAATGATCTCATGGTCTTAACAGATCTACAAAGCATGGTCCAGAGAAGAGACAAAATTGTGGAAAAAACATCTCTGAGATCATGTATTAACATGTATATATAATCATTTAAGATGCTTCATGAATGGATAATGCAAACCAAAATGTACTAGTGCTTCCCCAAACATTTGAAATTTGTAAAAAAAGGCATTAAATAGTGTAGTAATTTTTAATATTAGTAAAATAAATAGTAATTTATTCAACATTTAAATGAATTTCTCTATTAATTTGACACTCTGGATTTATATATTAATAAATCCATAGATATAAACATTATTATTATTATTATTATTATTATTATTATTATTATTATTTTTATTATTATTTTTTTTTCATTTATGTATTTACTTAGCGATGTGATGCTGTATATCTGATGCAGCCTGGCAATAACACATCCATTTTCCTTTCTGAAAAGATACTGAAACCAGGAGTTTCTCCTGATATAAAAAATCTGATATTTTTCTTTAAAAAAAATAATATGATGATGTAAAAGTAACTCAGACTTCTCTGCTCTTACTTTACAACCTCACAACAAGAAACACACATCTAACATCATGTCACACAATGTATAAACAGATCTGCTTTAGGTTCAGATTCTTTTTTAATCCAATCTAGCATTTTCTGCTTATTCTCTCTTGGTTCTAATACCCAGTGTTGGTCTGGTACTATTTCTAGTGCAGTACGACATGCAGTTCCATGAAGAGCAGGGTTCATTTCTAAGATGTTAAGCTGAACAATGAATTAATGCTGTTTGTATTTGATTGCAGTATCACAGAATGAATGCACTCATGGACATGTATGGTGGTCCAAAGTTCACCATTCTCGGATTCCCAAGCAATCAGTTCGGACTTCAGGCACCTGGTGAGGATACATTTCACTATGATTAACCACAGATGACGATACATAAACAGTGTTATATTGTGTGTCTCAGTGCACTTCATTCAAATCTGCAGCTCATTAGGTTACTGTTATAATTTAAGTTATGGGTACTGGAGCAGAAAAAAACATTTGGGTTGTTCATTCATTCATTCATTCATTATCACACCCGCTTAATCCATATCAGGGTCGTGGTTTGGGTTGTTCAGTCACATAAAAAAAAAATATTTCATGAAAAATATTTATTGAGGAGAAGGTGAAATTAGAGTCAGGTGATTTCAATCAATGGGATGACAGTCAGGTGTGAGTGGGCACCTTGTTTTATTTAAAGAACAGGGATCTATCAAAGTCTGCTCTTCAGAACACATGTTTGTGGAAGTGTATTATGACACAAAGGAGATTTCTGAGGACCTCAGAAAAGAGGTGTTGATGCTCATCAGGCTGGAAAATGTTACAAAACCATCTCTAAAGAGTTTGGACTCCACCAATCCACAGTTAGAAAGATTGTGTACAAATGAGGGAAATTCAAGACCATTGTTACCCTCCCCAGGAGTGGTCGACCAACAAAGATCTCTCCAAGAGCAAGGTGTGTAATAGTCAGCAAGGTCACAAAGGACCCCAGAGTAACATCTAAGCAACCAAAGGCATCTCTCACATTAGCTAATGTTAATGTTCATGAGTCCACCATCAGGAGAACACTGAACAACACTGGTGTGCATGGCAGGGTTGCAAGGAGAAAGCCACTGCTCTCCAAAAAGAACATTGCTTCTCATCTTCAGTTTGCTAAAAATTATGTGGACAAACCAGAAGGCTATTGGAATAAAGTTTTGTGGATGGATGAGACCAAAACAGAAATTTTTGGTTTAAAATGAAAAGTATTATGTTCTTAACCCTGCATTCCAGCATAATAACCTTATCCCATCTCTGAAACATTGTCGTGGTAGTATTATGGTTTTGGCCAGTTTTGCTGCATCTCAGCCTGGACAGCTTGCCATCATTGATGGAACAATGAATTCTGAATTATATCAGAGAATTCTAAAGAAAAATATCAGGACATCTGTCCATGAACTGAATCTCAAGAGAAGGTGAGTCATGCAGCAAATCAACGACCCTAAACACACAAATAATACTATCAAAGAATGGTTAAAGAACAGTTACCGAAAACATTTTGTTGCAAATATTGCTGCAAAAGGGGTGTGTGTGTGTGTGTGTCACATCAGATACTAAAAGCAAAGGTTCACATACTTTTGCCTCTCACAAATACGTAATATTGGTTCATTTTCCTCAATAAATAATTGACCAAGTATAATATTTTTGTCTCATTTGTTTAACTGGGTTCTGTTTATCTACATTTACAACTTGGGTGAAAATCTGATGATATTTTAGGTCACATTTATGCAGAAATATAGAAAAAAACTTCTCACAAACTTTCATGCATCACATATTTCACTCATTATTAAGCTGAAATATGCTTCTACACTGAATTAAGACATTGTCAGTAAGCAAATTAGTTCATTAAAATAAATTTCATATTACCAAAATGATAAATATTCCCAAAAAATTGAGTGGAGATGTTCGATTTGTTTGTCCACTGAAAGTAATGTCAGCCGGAACATCTCCACTCAATTTTTCACAACTATGTTACGTTTGATGCAACAGTGTATATACAGTGTAATAACCTTTTTAACCTGTTTATCTTTCTCTTAGAGGAGAACCACGAGACCCTGGACGTACTGCGGTGTGTGAGACCAGGTGGTGGGTTCATCCCAAAATTCCCCCTTTTCAGCAAAATTGAGGTTAATGGGGTAAATGAGGAGCCTCTGTATGTTTATCTGAAGGCAAGTTCTTAAATACACACTGTACAAATTAGAATAGTTAAAAAGTTCATTTTTTATTCATAATTTAATTGAAATATTTTATATGATATATATTCATTACACATGAAGTCACATATTTCACGCCTTTTTTGTTTAGTAAATGACAATACATACAGTATCAACATTAAAACAAAAAAACACTTGAAAATGTTTTATATGTAGTAAATGTAATAATAAATGCAATATGTAATACAAAATGTAATAAATATAAAATATGACACCTTATCTTTTTTGAATTGATTAGGAACATAATTTTTTTAATGATACTGTAATTTTTTGAGATGCACTAGTAAAGAAAGAGAAATGGGTGAACTTAAAATTGTAAGGCAGCTTAATTCCTGCCCTTTTGAATTAACATAAGGACATTAGTAAACTCACATTTCTCTAAAGGCAAAAAAGCTGTAAAATTTCATGTTGATCCATCAGATTTTATAATGAGCAGGAGTACTAAATCCTTCTCCTGAATGATTAATCTTCTGGCATTTGCACTGCATCTCACTTATATTTATTATAGTGTCACTAGGTGATGGGCTTACAGAAGTGTCAAAAGTAATCTATGCTATGTTAATTTCACTTAAGGCCCAGGACCAAATAGTGTCTTAAGCCCTGAAGTCCACACTTTGGTGACATCACCAATGTGGAGACTTACAGGGCAAAATATTTTGAGGGATGTTGGTCTAAACCTGAATTTGATAGAGTTTTGTGTGACCTGGCATATCAGTCATAGAAATGTTTTAATGAACTAATTTACTGATTTAGATTATAATCATAATCCATCTTAATGACAAGTTAAATGAATAAACATTATATGTTATAATATACATTATATATATATAAAATATACAGTCATGGCCGAAAGTGTTGGCACCCCTGAATTTTTTCCAGAAAATGAAATATTTCTCCCAGAAAATTATTGCAATTACACATGTTTTGTTATACACATGTTTATTTCTTTTGTGTGTATTGGAACAACACAAAAAAGCAGGGAAAAAAAGGCAAATTTGACATAATTTCACACAAAATTCCAAAAATGGGCCGGACAAAATTATTGGCACCTTTTCAAAATTGACGGTAAATAACTTTGTTTCAAGCATGTGATGCTTATTCAAACTCACCTGTGATAAGTAACAGGTGTGGGCAATTTAAAAATCACAGCTGAAACCAGATAAAAAGGAGAGAAGTTGACTCAATCTTTGCATTGTGTGTCTGTGTGTGCCACACTAAGCATGGAGAACAGAAAGAGGAGAAGAGAACTGTCTGAGGACTTGAGAACCAAAATTGTGGAAAAATATCAACAATCTCAAGGTTACAAGTCCATCTCTAGAGATCTTGATGTTCCTTTGTCCACAGTGCGCAACATAATCAAGAAGTTTACAACCCAAGCTCGAACTATCCGTCGACATTTGAATGAAATGAAATGCTATGGCAGGAGACCCACTGCTGACACAGAGACATAAAAAAGCTAGACTGCAGTTTGCCAAAATGTATGTAAGTAAGCCAAAATCCTTCTGGGATAACATCTTGTGGACAGATGAGACCAAGATAGAGCTTTTTGGTAAAGCACATCATTCTACTTTTTACCGAAAATGGAATGACGCCTACAAAGAAAAGAACACAGAACCTACAGTCAAATATGGTGGAGGTTCAAAGATGTTTTGGGGTTGTTTTGCTGCCTCTGGACCTGGGTGCCTTGACTGTCTGAAATCTGATGATTACCAAAGGATTTTGGGTCACAATGTAGGGCCCTGTGTCAGAAAGCTGGGTTTGTGTCCTAGGTCATGGGTCTTCCAGCAGGAGAATGACCCCAAACATACTTCAAAAAGCACCCAGAAATGGAGGGAAACAAAACGCTGGAGAGTTCTAAAGTGGCCAGCAATGAGTCCGGATCTAAATCCCATTGAACACCTGTGGAGAGGTCTTAAAATTGCTGTTGGGAGAAGGCACCCTTCAAATGTGAGAGACTTGGAGCAGTTTGCAAAAGAAAAGTGGTCCAAAATTCCAGTTGAGAAGTGTAAGAAGCTTGTTGATGGTTATAGGAAGCGATTGATTTCAGTTATTTTTTCCAAAGGCTGTGCAACCAAATATTAAGTTATTAAGTGAGGGTGCCAATAATTTTGTCCGGCCCATTTTTGGTGTTTTGTGTGAAATTATGTCAAATTTGCCTTTTTTTTCTCTGTTTTTATAAGGAAATAAACATGTGTATAACAAAACATGTGTAATTGCAATAATTTTCTGGGAGAAATACTTCAGGGGTGCCAACACTTTCAGCCATGACTGTGTATAAATATATATATATATATTTGTTTTTGTTTTTGTTTTTAAAGTGATATATATATATATCACTTTAAAAACTGACTGGTGACCATATTATACTAGCAAATAATTGTGTTTTTTGAGTTAATTCATATAAACAAACTTTAGTCAGTCAAAATGGTGAATGTCCATTTACTAGAGATGAGGCTTGTTAAAAATTTATTAATTTATTATTATTATTATTATTATTATTATTATTATTATTATTAGTAGTAGTAGTAGTAGTAGTAGTAGTAGTAGTAGTAGTACTAGTACTGTTATTGTTATTGTTCACACTCATGATTTTTCATGTTCATAACCAGGTAACCATAACCAGATCACAGCACAACATGAATAGATCAATTAGTTGATTAATTGAATCAGGTGTTAAACTTCAGATTTGAATTAGTCATCCATCTGATGTTAATTTACCCACATAAAAAAGTATTGATGAAGTAATACAATTAATAATAATTTCTTCTGAATTTGGTGCAGGAGACTCTACCTTCAACGAACCCTGTCATTGGAGACATCAAGAAACTTTACTGGTCTCCAATTAAAGTCAATGACATTCGATGGAACTTTGAGAAGTTCCTCATCACAGCTGACGGGGTGCCATTCAGACGGTAGGAAATATGTAGAAACTCTCCGCTGTCCAGAAAACCATGGTTATCCTAATTATACCCCTGATCATAATACACATTCAGTTAATTTTCTAAGTGAAATAAGTTTAGAGGTAAAAAAAAAAAAAAATATATATATATATATATATATATATATATATATATATATATATATATATATATATATATATATATATATTATACAAAAACAGTCAACAATTTTACTGAAAACAAAAAATTTATATTTTTATATTTAAATATTTAAAATACTAAAATACTAAGCCAGTAAATTTGTAACTGCATTAAAATGTGCAGAAGTTGTGCAGTTCAACATGAAAAATTAGAATACTGTGAAAATGTTCATTGTTGTTCATAATTTAATAAAAAATTAAACTGTCATATTGTCAAACAAGACAAAAAGGCATATACACTTTTATATAATTAATAATATAGAACGGCTCTGAATTAAATTCTAAACCACAATGAACCTTTCCACAATGTTGTTGATTTTGGAGATGCATTAATAGTTTAACCAGGGTTTTCTAAACTTTTGAATATGATTATATTTAAAACATATGATACAGTTTAACATATAAATGTTTAAATACTTTTTTCTTCAATTATGAAACAAAAACTGCTACATGATACATTCAGTTTAACTGGATTGAAATTAATTCATTACTATATTAATAGTAAAGTAAATTAATAAAGCTAGTCATAACCTGTAGATTTAAGACATAATTACATACCAATTATTATTGGCTAATTCATTCTTTCTTTTTTCTTGCCAGCTATGATCTTCATTGTCCATTTGAAGAGGTGGAGAAAGATGTAGCAGCACTACTGTAGTGGCATCCTCTGTCTCTTTGGCACATTAAAATTGGACCTCATTAATCTCTAAACAGTGCTTTATCATTAGCAGAGTACACAAACGGATCACAGATCAGTGTTCATCCTGAATCAAAACCATAACTCTTATGTTGAACCCTGTGTTAGACCAGAAAAGTAAGAAGATGCTGATTTTATGATGAACGTCTACCAACATCAGGCCCGTAAGTCCCTCGTTAGACATCAGGCCACAACAAACTGATAAACTTCAACATGAAATTCAAAAATTACCATTTAGACTGACCCATGTAAAACATCTATGGACAGTTAGTTCAGCTGAGTCTTAGGAGTCTAAAGAGGGAATATTGTGATATTTTAATAACCCAGCTCCTCTTCAGCTTTGTGAGTGTGTGTGGACAGGTGTCAGGGACAGTGTGAAGACCCCTCAGTAAAGGCAGTGCAGCAGCTGAGCTGGGTCTGATAGGGAGGAGAGGAACTCTAAGCTTTAGTGTGTTCACTCAGAGAGACCTCCTCCACCCAACCCCAACACTGTGTCCTCACACTTACAGCAGCACAACTACTGTTGCTCCATGTAAGTGTGATAGAGTTTTATACATGATAAGTGGAGAATGCAGTAAATGTGCTTTTTAAATCTACAGTTTGTGTCAGACTTGCTTTCATTCTGCAGAGAGAGAGAGAGAGAGAGAGAGAGAGAGTGTGTGTGTGTGTGTGTGTGTGTGTGTGTGTTTGTGTGTGTGTGTGTGTGTGTGTGTCCTTGTATTGCTCCATGGTGTGTCCTCATCATAATGACATGTCAGATCTGTAAAAGTGTGGACATTTTGCTGGTCCTCACAACAAATGTGCTGACTTCATTACAGACTTTTTTTTTTTTAAATTTATTTATTTTTATTATTTCTAGATTTTTGCCAGTTTGTATCCCCTTCCCAATGTAGTGGTAGCCAATTAGTCCATCCCCTCCGTTAGGCCTCTCCTCATCACTTTGCAATGTCCCTGACTCTAGGAGGGTGCAGGCAAGCACAAGCCTCCTTCGTTGCGTGTGATGCAGTCACCGCCTCTTTTCGAACCACTGCTTATACACCGTCACTGGAGAGCCTAACACGCTCGGAGGAAGGCACACAGGGTCTCCAGCTCCGATTGGACCAATCAGTAGATGCCTGAGCCAACGGACATTGCAATGTGAAAGTGATAAGGAGAGTGAGAGCGCCATATACCCATCCAGAGAGTGCACTGTCAATTTTTGTTCTCTTGGGCCCCGGCTGTTGATGGCAAACAGCACGACCGGGATTTGAACTCGCGATCCTTGGGTATAGTGGTAGTGTCTTTGCCTGCTGAGCCACTCGTGGCCTCATTACAGACTTTTTTAATTAAAAGAACAGAAGCTTTGACCTTTGACTGTTAAGATTAAGTTTAGATTTCGATTATTTTTTACTCAGTATTACACAAGTGAATGGAATGTCCTCACTATCATAGTACTACCAAAGTGTGTTTCTGTGTATGTACCAGGTTTATGCCATGTTGTAAAGACAAAAACCTCCAAAGTTGGTCCCTGCAACACAAGTCATAAAATTTTAAGGTGAAGATTTGTTTTGAGGTTAAGGTTAGGTTGAAATGAAATGAAAGTGATGATGTTTCTTGTCCTCAAGACGACACCTGCAATGTTCACTACAAATACATGTGTGTTACTGGAGTTAAGTTTTGGGTTAGGATTCAGATATTAAGGTTGCATTTAGGTTTACGTTTAGAAATAGGTTTTCAAGGTAAAGTTGGATTATGATGTTGAGATTATGGGTTAGTGTTAGTGGTTTAGTGTTAGGTATACATTAGTAATAGGTTATCTGAGGTAATGTTTAGAGTTAGATTAAGATACAAAGATTACTATTAGGATTAGGCTTAGAAATAGGTTTTTGAGGTTAAATTTAGGGTTTGGATTATGATGCTGAGGTTATGAGTTAAGGGTTAAGGTTAGGTTTAGGTTTAGGAATAGGTTACTGAGGTCATGTTTAGAGTTAGGATTAGGGTTAGTCTTTGGTGTAAGTGTACATGTGACTACAGTAATTCAAAAATTAAAAAAAACATGTGTGTGCACTTAATTTGAACAAAGGTTTACAAAAAGGAAAGAAAGAAAGGAAGAAAAAAAAGAAGATGAAAATGTTTCTTCTTTTGGAGCATTTAAAAGTACTGGCTCATTTAAAAGCACTAATGTTTTATTTGTTTGTTATTACATTTTTAATAAATAAAATAATTTTTGAACAAATGTTCAATTCACATTAACAATGCTATGTAGAAAGTCATGTAATACTTTTACGCAGTAGTTATCATTTGAGGAAAATTTCACAGCCCTCTCTATACGACGCTAGACCAATAAATTAGCCCATACAGGAAGTGACGTCACAGTTTCTACCTGTTGCTCGCTTTGCTGTCCGAGTTTCAGCAGCAGATACTTGTGTAAACATACACTGTGGAGATTTTAGTGAGTGTCTGGGTCAGTCTGTAGTTTCTCTGATGATTACGGAGCAGGTCTACAGAACAGACAGCGCAGGTAAGTGAAGATTTAACAATAAATTATTTTAGAAGAAACACACATCTCTATCAGGATGTGTGAACACAAACCTACCACTAAGGGTCACTATTCTGCAATGAATAGCAATGAAGCCTGTAGTTACCCTAGGACTGCATGTTTTGCTTGTAAGGGCTCTGGTGGTGTTTTGAGTTTGTTTACTAAAGCATGTGTATGAATGATGTTACTGGCTAGTTAAATCTTTAATTTATGTACACCATCACTCTTCTGCAGAGGTACCCAGACCCCAGCAGACAATCATAACAGACAACTACAGTGGTACCTTGGGATACGAGCAGACCAACATATGAAATTTTTAAGGCCTCCCATTCTAAAGAAAGTTGCTGAATTTATTGGCAGCAGTCTGATGCTGAAGTGAAATGGAAGAGGAGAGATTTTACTGTACAGCACGCAAAGGTCAAGTATGGGCAGCACAACACCTGCATCTTCTCGTGTTACCCACAGAATCAAGTCCAATCTTGTGCTCTGTACTCCTTCTTTTTGAAAAAAATCTATAGTAAAAATGTTTTTAAACTCTTAACCCTATTTAATTTTAATAACATACATACAGTAATTATGTTAAATACTGTTAATATTGTTTCACACTGTCAAAAGGCAGGCACAGCCCGCGTGTGCGCGCCCACCCTGAACAAAGATATGCGACTGAAAACTGTACTGAACAGCAAAGAAAGAACCATGGCATCACATTCTTTAACCGGTTGCTGAAATTCTGGATGCTGAAGTGAAATGGGAGAAGAGAGTTTTTACTGTACAGTGCGCACTATGCATCTACACAGTACCGCGCACATCAAATTCTCCACAAAATTTTAAATGCTACAGCGAGAATTCCCCCAAAATTATTTTACCCTAATATTTATTGAAATCTGAAATTTAAATATTTTGTTATGCATTGGTAAAGTGTATATATGTTTCTTAATTCAAAACATGTCTTTTTGTCCATAATTTATGATGGTTTGGGGATGTTTCACAGGGCTGGAACGGATTAAATCTATTTCAGTTATTTTAAATGGGAAAAATTAGTTTGATATACGAATTGACTGACTTACGAGCTCCGTTACAGAATGAATTAAATTCGTATCTCAAGGTACCACTGTATAGTGGTCATTGGTTAAGTTTGGCATAGAATTTAAACTCTGGACAAAATGCAAACTACTGTTCAAAATGTATTTCAAACTCCATTTGTATTATGGGCCAAAATTGGCTCAGTGATATACAGCCTACATCATCATACCTGAGTTGTGGCTTAATTTTGGGTTAATCTGAATCCAGGACCTGGATTTGGATGCATGTGTGCAGTATGTGTACAATAGTGTGACGAAGGTCAGTTTTTGAGGTGAGATGGAATAAGAGGTTTGCAACCCCAAAAATGATACTGTAATAATGATGACAGCATAGACCATAGTTGTCAGAGAACATGTCCATTGCCATGTTGAAGACATTATTATAAGAAGACGCCAGGCTAGAGGAAATGAGGATCTTGTTTCAGGTTTTAGTTGGTATTAGATATTGTATGTAAAAGTGACCACTGAATATAATTGCAGCTTTTTTAGGAATGATTAACCTGAAAGATGAATTAAACAGATACTTTTTTAAATTTATGCCAGGGTGCTTGTATCAGTCATGTGTGTATCCTATTTGGGAAAATTGTCATTATTTAATATCCACATATTGAACACGTCTTTCTATAATACACACTCTTAAAAGAGATGGTTGTTCAAGGGTTCTTTAGTAAAGAAAATGGTTATGTATAGAACCATGAACACAAAAAATCCTAAGAGTTCTTTGCAGAGTGAACAGGTTCTTCAGATTGATGAGGATGAGTGCTGTAGATTGGTCTATATAGAATGTTTTTGAAAATGATTCTTCAGAGTGATGAGGAATGTGCTGTAATTTTTCTATATAGAAACCTTTTGAAAATTGTTCTGTAGAGCACCAAAAAGAATTCCTCTATTATTACAAGCTTGACACTGTAACAATAGCAGAACCCTTAATTGGAGCAATATACAGTGAGGAAAATAAGTATTTGAACACCCTGCGAATTTGCAAGTTCTCCCACTTAGAAATCATGGAGGGGTCTGAAATGTTCATCTTAGGTGCATGTCCACTGTGAGAGACATAATCTAAAAGAAAAAAATCTGGAAATCACAATGTATGATTTTTTAATAATTTATTTGTGTGTTACTGCTGCAAATAAGTATTTGAACACATCCATCCATCCATCCATTATCACATCTGCTTAATCCTTATCAGGGTCGCGGTTAGTCCCCTACTTCCTCACTGGGTGCAGGGCAGGGCATTACACTATTCAACTAAGCCCAGGACAGGGCGCCAGACCATCACTGGGTGAACACACATGCACACACATACATACATACATGCACACACATATGGACAATTTAGAGTACCCAATTCACCTGACCTCCATGTTTTTGGACTGTGGGAGGAAACCAGAGGCCCTGGAGGAAACCCGTGCAGACAAGGGGAGAACATGGAAACTCCCACTCAGATGGGGACTCAAACCCAAGACCTCAGTGCTGAGTGCCGAACGTGCTAACCACTAAGCCACCGTGCCGCCCTTATTTGAACACATGTGAAAATCAATGTTAATATTAGCCTTTGTTTGCAATTACAGAGGTCATACATTTCCTGTAGTTTTTCACCAGGTTTGCACACACTGCAGCAGGG
>BRDA01066766.1:2514-21437 GCA_036984385.1 Crenuchus spilurus | reverse complement strand
CCCAGCATGCAGCAGAACAGCAGTGAGCCCCAGCATGCAGCAGAACAGCAGTGAGCCCCAGCATGCAGCAGAACAGCAGTGAGCCCCAGCATGCAATATAACAGCATTGAGCCCCAGCATGCAGCAGAATATCAGTGAGCCCCAGCATGCAGCAGAACAGCAGTGAGCCCCAAAATGCAGCAGAACAGCAGTGAGCCCCAGTATGCAGCAGAACATTAGTGAATTTTACATACGTATGTACAGAATTTTGATTGGACGCATGGTTTTCCTAAAAACTTCCTTAATCTGGTACTTTTTCCCCCATTGAGAATGAATGGGGAGCAAACGTGCACGCTCATCTACTGTACCTCTGCTTGAACGATTTGCACTATTTCGGATACACTATATCACAATAGGGCCAAGAGCACAAATTCACTGTTGTTTTGATTCACACTTGTTTATTTGTTGATTTATTTCCATCCCTTTTTCGTCCCATTGACGTCCATTCATTTTTGCCCATACCAAATCCCAGGCTTCCTTTTGCCCGACAGCCACCAAAATTGATATACTACATCAGAGCAGGTAACGGAGCTCTAATCCAGGGCCATACTGACCCACACTCCTCTTTTTGTCATCTTTTCATCCCTCCTTCCTCCCATTCTTTTTATGCTTATAAATGCTTAAGCCACAGAGTTTCTGTGTCCTTATAGCCATCAAAATTGATGTACTCAGTCAATGAGCAGGTCAATGAGCTCTAGTCCATAGCAACACCTAAGCAACCACCTCAGATACCATAGCAACACATTAGCAACCACCTCAGATACCTTTGCAACACCTTAGCAAGCACCAGGGATACCATAGCAGCATCTTAGCAACCACCATGGATACCATAGCAACACCTTAGGAACCATTATGGACACCATAGCCGCCTTAGACCCCATCGCAACACCTTGGCAACGACCAAAGATACCATAGCAACTCCTTAGCAACCACCTCAGATACCATAGCAACACCTTATTCAACCACTAGGGATACAATAGCAACACCTTAGCAACCTCCTCAGGTACCATAGCAATACCTTAGCAACCACCAGAGATATCATAGGAACACCTTAGCAACCATTTCAGATACCATAGCAACACCTTAACAACCACCTCAGATACCATAGCAACATATTAGCAACCACCTCAGAAACCATAACAACACCTTAGCAACTACCTCAGATACCGTAGTAACACCTTAACAACCACCACAGACACCATAGCAACATCTTAGCAACCACCTTGGATACCATATCAACACCTTAGCAACCACTTAGCAACAACCACTTAACAACACCATAGCAACCACCACAGATACCACAGCATCACTTTAAAATCATCTGGGATACCTTAGCATGTGAGCCATGTTAGCTGCATAACATCCTGCATTTCCTTCAGGAAATGCACTTTTCTAGTTTAGCGCAAATCCTAAATGCAAAATTATTTAATGAGAGATATGCTCAATATCATTCTTTTACATAGTTTGTATGTAAAATTGTAGCTGCAGTGGGCCTCAGCTTTCAACATTTACTGTATAAAATTGTCAGTGCTAGAGCTACACTACATAATAAAATTAAAATTAGAGTGTAGGAAAACAGTAAGTAAAAGATATAATAATATAAGGACATGAGGATATAGCTTTAGCTTTGTAGCATTGTGCCCAGAGCCCATCAAAACAGCACTGGGCCTCAAGCATGCTGTCTTACCACAATTGTCTTCAACATGAAGAAACTCAATGCAACCCCACCATGCAAAGAGCTACAGTGGTTCCCAAAATGCATTCAAACTACAGCTAGCATCAATAGCAGAGCTACAGTGCACTTTAATGAGTATTGCAAAACAGCATGGCAATGAGCCCCAGCATGCAGCAGGTCAGTGAGCCTCAACGTGCAGCAAGAACATCAGTGGGCCCCCGGGTGCAACAGAATGGCAGTGAGCTCCAGTGTGCAGCAGAACCATGGTGGCGCTCCATGGTCAAATAAAATCTGGGTAATTTTAGTCTTGGAAAAAAATGTCAGTGAATTCTGAAGCAACAACTAATGAGTTCCACTTTGTCAATGACAAGATGGGCATTTATCTGTCCATTATTTCTCATATTCCATTATATTTCTATAAAATAAATGAACAAATATATCACATTATTCCACAGTGAGTTTTAATTTCCACCACCTGACATTTTCTGAGTGGTAAAATTGATTACTCTGCTTTAAAATGAGTTTCTGCCATTATAAAATATATGCAGCCAACATGAACACACTGAATATATTCGTGCAAATAAAATAAATGATTTGGTATATACATTTACTGACCACCATTAGGTACATCTACCTTGTATCTGCATCACTGTCTATGTTATCAGCTGCACTGATCGTACAGGAGCTCTGTGTAGTTCTACACTTACAGACTGTAGTTCAACTGTTTCTCTGTATACTTTATTATCCTCCTTTCACCTGTTCTTCAGTGGTAAAACCCACAGAGGACCACTACAGAGCAAGTATTGTTTGATTGGTGGATTATTCTCAGCACTGCAGTGACCCTAATGTGTTGTTGCTGTGTTAATGTTGTGCTGGTATGAGGATCAGACACAGCAGAGCTGCTGGAGATTTTAAACACTATGTTAGCTCACTGTTCACTCTATTAGATAGACTTTTTGGTTACCTTAAACAGTGGTGGTTCAAAGTTTGTGAACCCTTTAGAACTTTCTATATTTCTGCATAAATATGACCTAAAACATCATCAGAATACACTGCATTCCAGCATAAGAGCCTTATCTCATTTGTGAAACATGGTACATTTTAATAATAATAATAATAATAATAATAATAACAATACATTTTATTTATAGTGCCCTTCACATCACATGATCTCATAGGGCTACAGGTTAAAAAAGGAGAAAATAAGTCATAAAACAAATAAGTTGTTTAAAAGGTTTATAAGTGAAAAGTATTTTAAAAGAATCTCTAAGAGGGGGAACCATATGTTCTGCTAAAAAGAAAAGTCTTTAGGCCCCTTTTAAAAGAGTCAATGGATTGTGGTGCCCTCAGGGCTTTCTGTTGCCCTACGCTTGTGGAATGCCCTCCCCGACACCCTATCTCCCGTGGTCCTCAGTTTGGTTCTGGATAAGTGGAGGAGGTTTGAATGAGTGGAGCGTGAGGAGCGTAACTTTTGTGGGTTGAGGAGTTCTTTAAGGTAAGATGGTGGTGGTAGTATCAGGTTTGGGCCTGTTTTGCTGCATCTGGACCAGGACGGCTTGTCATCATTGATGGAACAATGAATTGTGAATTATATCAGAGAATTCTAAAGAAAATGTCAGGACATCTGTCCATGAACTAAATCTCAAGAAAAGGTGGGTCATGCAGCAAGACAACGACCCTAAACACACAAGTCGTTCTACTAAAGAACGTTTAAAGAACAGTTACTGAAACGTTTAGTTACAGTTATTGCTGTAAAGGGGGGTCACATCAGATACTGAAAGCAAAGGTTCACATACTTTTGTCTCTCACAAATATGTCATATTGGATCATTTTCCTTAATAAATAAATGAGCAAGTCTAATATTTGTGTCTCATCTTTTTAACTGGGTTCTCTTTGACTTTATCTACTTTTAGGACTTGTACACCATTGTAGATGTAGAGACGGTAGTTCATCTGCTGCTGCACAGTGTGTGTTGGTCTTCTAGTCCTTCACTGGTGGTCACAGGTCACTGTTGGCTGGATATTTTTGGTTGGTGCACTATTTTTAAACACTTGAGTGTCACTGCTGGAGTTAAATCATCTGCAGCGCATAGCAGTGCAACACACACTAACACACCACCACCACATCAGTGTCACTGCAGGGCTGTGAATGATCCAACACCCAAATAATACCTGCTTTTTGGTGATACAAGGTATATGCCCATAATGCAGTGGTCACTGAGTGTATGTTATGAGTATTATGGGAGTCTCTCTGCTTTTGTTATAGCACCATCTGCTGGAAAATGTGCAGATGTGCATTTGTGATGTATTCATAGGAATATGAATTAAAATGTCATTTTTTTAATCTCAGTCAAAAGACTATTAGCCAAAAGTTGTCATGAATATTGCAAATGTCAATGAAACTGTTGAAACCTCCGGATGTTTTATAGGCACAGCAGGAGCTTTCTGCTGTTTAAGTTTCCACGTAATGTCAGCAAAAGACTCATTTGAAGGATGTGCTAGTCCTTCATGAAAAAGAATGTAAAGAGACTAAGAAAGAGACACTGAGACTATGACATTTGCCTTCATTGTGATGCTGTAGTTGCTGCTTTTTGCCCATAGGTGGTGCTCATGTGACACACATGTTGTTGTCCAAAGACTTTACCATATCAAACATTCAGGTGTAAACTGAAATTATTATACTGCTTTACAAGATGTAGTGTGGAATATTAAGCATCCTGTACTATCCAATACTACTTTACCTGTAAATCCAAAAGCCATAAAAAGCCCTAGACCACATACTACAGTAATATATTAAGGAACGCTCATAGCAAAGGTCTTAAAGTGGAATAAGTGACTGTTCACAATTGACTTCTTTCTTGAATGGCTTTGAAAGTATTTATGGATAGATTTTGAGAACTGGCTCTGAAACAATGGCCAATGCTCTTTTAAACATCACAGAGGCTTTCCACAAACATAAACAACATATGAATGTTACACGACTCCCAATGGACTGCTTATTGCTTCCCAGCTAGAGGGATACTTAAATTTCCTCACTATTAAGGTTGAAAATGAGTCTATTAAATTATGGATTTGTTTTCCAGGCTATATTAAGTTTCATAACATTAGAAGTCAATGCAAGGTCAACAAGAAATTTGGTAAGGTCTCTCCCATGATGCACAAATACTGAATTTGGTGGCTCATACATGCCTCCTATAAGAAATCTGTCTCTGCGTCTTTTTGAACTACTGGTTATGCAGCATTTATAGCTCCTCAGTGTGCTTGACTGTGCTCTGCAACAATGAGAGCAATGTCTAACAATGGGCATTCCCTCTGGGGAGCCCCATCTAGGCATGGCAGCAGCATAGCTGGTACTCAAACCTGAATCCATCTGCAGGGCACAGCCCTGCAATATGGAGCAGTGCTTTAAATGGGTGTTCTCGCTGGGCCAGTCCACCTAAAAATATATTCCAATAAGAAACCACACAATCACAGCTTTGATGAATAAATCTGGAAGAGCGTATGCTGAATATCTTCTGCATGTAGTATATTAATTGCAATGATATGTAAAAATTACATGACAATATGTATTATGCTTTTAGTCCCCAATACAATACATCAACATTAAAACAAGAAAATGCTCTACATATCACTTTATGTTTAATGAAAAGAAAATATGACATATATATATATATATATATATATATATATATATATATATATATATATATATATATATATATATTCTTTTCTAAAATCTCAAATGTCAAAACAAGATGGCAATGTCTGTTGCAAGCAAAATTAACATAAACAGTTTTCCGCAGAAAACATAAATAGAAGCAAAGTTCTTAAATGGTCTTCTTCACAATGATCTCTTTTAGAGTGTTTATTAACAATAGTTACACCTTTCTGAATGATCTGAATTTTAATTTTAACTGCATTTGATTGTACTGTCACATCCCCAATATATCTTACATCCCCAATTTATCTTACATTATACCTTATCATTTGACAATACACAACATATATAACTGTACAGTCATAGAGCAATATATACATATACATATATATATAAAATGTAAATATTGAGACAAAATTCATTTTGTTCACAATTTAATTAAAAAAACTAAAATGTCATATTTTCTTTTCATTAAACATAAAATGACATGTAGAGCATTTTCTTGTTTTAATGTTGATTACTCAGAGCTCATAACTTCGCTGGCCAATCAAGCACAGTAATATCCAGGAACGTCTCTACATTTGGGGCAGGTGGGGCCTGGCCCCACAAGATGTCGCTGTGGAGCAATGTGGGACAAAAGCAATAATTTAGTTTACATTTATTTTATCTAAATATAATTTTTATTTACATTGTTTTGTATTTAAAATAAAAATGGCAGCAGTTCCCAAAACATCTTAAATATTCCTGTACGTGTTGCATAAGACTGTTACTTTCAGCAGTCTTCATTTAGTTAGTGTGTATGGGGCCAGCCAGTCAGCATCCGTTTAAGCAAGTGAGCAGTAGAAAACACTTTGCGCATGCACAACACAATAATGAGCTGCGGGCCATTCTTTATGCTGGCCCCATGCTGGGAGCAACCAATAAAAAATTAAAGATTTGCATATGGTAGCTTATGTGAATATTGTTTACGTTATCAGTGTTGCTACGCAGCTTGCCACTCAAAAACATCACAGTAACTGTTAGCCACAGTTAGCGAGGTAACATAACATCACATTTGACAATTTAATCAAAGTTAACAGTTAGATAACACACAGGCAGTCATCTTACCTCAGTAAAAGCTTTATTTCCTTTATTCATGACTGGAATGGATTGTACAATTGTCACAATAACCAAAGTAAAGGCAACGGAATACCTCCGGTATGTCTCCCGACAGGGGATGCATCTCATGGCGAGGGTGTCAAGTTTGAAGTCAGAAGTAAGACACTTCTGATGTTGTCTCTGGTTCAGGAGTGTTGATATTTGGAATGTAGCAGTTGTAGCTGTGAGAGTTACACAATGTGAATACTGTAAATATTTTGAATAGTAATTTACTAAAACTCAATTAAATATTCTAATAATCTGAAATTCTGGATTTGGATGAGCTATACGCTACACTGATCAACAAAATGCTTGAAATGTTACCTTTACATATGTTTATGTAATATAATGGCAGTTTACCTTTTTTGAATTAAATTATGAACAAACAAATGTTTTTAAGGAGAGTCTAATTTTCTGCTGTATGACTGTAGATGATGACATACTCATAATGATATAAACCTTATACTAAAGTGTTTTGACTTCAGCATGAATACAAACACTTGGAAAGTCATTTGGCCTAAAGATAAAAGTTAATTTGGCACCCAACGACAGCTGATGCACATGAAGTGAACAGTTCTTGAAGTTGATGTGTTGGAAATAGGAAAAATAGTCAAGCGTAAGAATCTGAGTGAGTTGGACAAGGGCAGGATGGTGATGGCCAGTGAGCAGGGTCAGAACATCTCAAAATGACAGGTCTTGTGGGGTGTTCCCGACATGGAGTGGTCCAAGGAAGGACAACCAGTGAACCAATGACAGGGTCATGGGTGTTCAAGGCTCATTGAAGTGTGAAGTCTTGTCTGATCCCACAGCAGAAACTACTGAAAACATTAATGCTGGCTATGACAGAAAGGTGTCAGAGCACACACTGCATCAGAGCTTGCTTGTATGTACAACTGCATATCCTTACACTGGCCAGAGTGCCCATGCTGACCCCATTCACCACTTTTAGTGTCTGCAGTAGACATAAGTATCAGACGTAGACCATGGAGCATTGGAAAAAGGAGACTGGATGTGTGTGCATCACTTATCTATAGTAGAGATGGTACCAGGATGCAGTATGGGAAGAAGGCAAGTCTGTAGAGCCAGCATGTCGCCCTGGGCAATCTTCAGCTGGGAGTCCTGGCAGTGCAACCCTTCATGGTGACGTTATTCCCTAATGACAGTGAGCTCTTTCAGAATGATAATGCATCCTGAAACACTGCAAAAATGGTTCAAGGATGGCTTGAGGAACAAAAGTCCAAGGTGTTGACTTGACCTCCAAATCCCTCAGATCTCAGTACACTCAAGCATCTACGGAATATGCTGGACAAAACAAGATCCTACCTTCTACTTTCTAACTTACAGGACTTAAAAGATCTGCTGCTACCATAGAGTTGTATCTGTGGATGCTACACTACATATATTGGAACTTGCTCATTCATTGCTTTTTTTCAATGTCAAGTATATTAGAAAATCTACTTTTGTTAGAGTCTCTACTGTCCAGGGAAGGCTTTCTATTGGATTTTGCAGCATTGCTGTGATTGCAAACTGATGTCAGGATGTTCAATGGTCACCACCCACCTCATCAACTTATCCCACAAGTATTGGTTGGTGCACCATCATTCCAGGCAGGGAACACAGTTCCACTGCTCCACAGCTCAATGTTGGGGGGCTTTTTTTTACCCCTCTTGCCCACACCTGGCATTAGACATGGTGCCAATAGGTTCATGTGGACATATAGTGTACATCTAAAAAGTGGTTACTTTGATGAGTTCAAAATTCATCCATAATTCCATGATTTCTGAAAATCTCCAATTATTTTGTTCTATGCTATACGTTCAGAGTGCATTTGGACACTGCAGCGCATAAGTATCAATAAAACTGAACAAAAATGGAAAACTCTACAGAACATAACCCAGAGTACAGGTGTTATGGTCACTGTTGATGAAAATCCTTTGGAGTATGACCTCTGAAGTGCTAGACCTGGCCTGATGGGATTTTAGTTATGAAAGTGAGCTGCTGTAGCTGATGAAAAATCAATGTTCTGATGGATTTATTTCAAACGAACATAACCAAAGTTGTTGCAGAGAAAGGACAATGCTTAAGCTGCTCAAGCCTACCCCAGCCACTCAAGGCTAGACTCATCATTGGAGAGATTCTGGTTGGGTGCTCAGAGCTCTCTGAGCAGCAGAGATGGTAGCGAAGCAGCTTAGCGTAGAAAACATGACACACAGGAGCAATAAAGAACAAAAGCATGTCACCCCCCCTTCACCCCTCTCCACTCCACTACCGAGAAAGAAGAAACACACATGAAGGACTGCCTTAAGCTAGAACTCAAAGAGAGAGGTGGAAGTGAGGGGGAGGGTACAAACACACAAGTGAAGAATTCTGGAGGAGAACTGAACAGACAGTTCTTTAATGGATGTTGAGAATACAGAAAACATACCCTGCAGGTGTGGACAAAATCCATAAACTTAGGATGTTGGGAAAAACAGTCAATTGAACAAACAGGCAAACACACATACATACACACACAAACATGTACACAACACAACAAAGCATTTTCTAGTGTCCTTCCTTGTGGGGATTAACCCTAACAATGGTGTCTTTTTATTGTTTTGCACCAAACAAATAGACTGTCTAAAATCTGGAGCCAAAGCTCTTCACTGCTCGGTATGCAGTTCTAGGTACATAAAATGAATACCACAGCTCTATTGACTATAAACAGAACAACAGTATTTTAGCCCAGCATGTGTAAGCTTATTCAGACTGTTTGCAGCACTGAGGGCAGTCGTGAGATACGGTCAAGGCATGGCAGCAGTCAGAATATGACCTCATTTCCTCTATCGCAGATTGAGCAGTGTGAAGAATCACCCCTGTCCATGTGGACTGCCTTCTCAGACTGCAGCAAAATCTATATATATATATATAATGCCAAAACATTATGGTCCATCTCAGATACAGATGTACACTCACTGACCACTTTATTAGAAACATCTCCCCTGTACGTCCACTCACTCTTCATTTTATGAGCTCCAACAGGTCGTCAGCCACCTTCGACTTCATCCAACAAACTGTTGACTGGGTGTAATTTTGGTGGACATCTACTCTCAGCATAGCAGCCAACCAATAATAGCTAAATACACAGAGAATAGATCAGAGTTACCAGACAGGTCAGGGTAACTCTGCATTTCAGACAGTCCCTGTTTTGGTGGCCTGTTCCTAGATTGAAATGTCCCTGTTATTAACTCTGAGTTACTGAAAAGTCATAAGAAAGATCTGCAGCAGAACAGATGAGTAGATGTCTCCCGTTGTGCTTGTTCTGGCCAACAGAGGAGGCTGGCTCTGGCAATCGACAACCACTTGTACTACATGCTCACCTAGTTTTAGAAAATAATGCTGTGCAAAGCGCCACCACAACTGAACTCACATTATCACCACAAACGTCTTTTCAAAACAAGGTAATTTGGAGATTAGCATAGCTTCACTTGTTGTGGGCTACTATATGATATGACATGGATTGAGCTTGATTTGTTTTTGTACCCAGTTCTATAAGTCAGTGTTCACTATAGTTTAATACAATACAGCAGTAAAACCATAAAAATACATTCAACTGGAACGGCCCCCCCAAGTCATAGATAAAGACTAGATATTGCTAAAAATATTTAGATACAGTGGAACCTCTGTTTTTGTCATTAATCTGTTCTAAAGTGCCTGACTGACGATAACTGAAACTGAACAATAATTGAACCAATATTTCCCATAAAAATGATGTAAATACAATAAAATTGTTCCAAACACTCCAAAATATTAAAAAAATACTTTTCTTTCTCAATGAGGCTGTGTTTTCTCTCTTGCGTTCTTTCTCAGGTCTCAGTGCTTTAGGACTGTTTTGGGTTTACGCTCCATTTTAGAGTGTGCTGGTGTGGTCCACCTTGTTTTGTACAACTGTTCTCAGCTGCTATTTGTTTTCACACCTGTTTTCAGGTGGTAGCATTGTGCACCAGCACTTTAGTGTGATGTGGTTTAGTTTGGTTTAGTTTACAACTGATGTCACAAAGCAGCTTTACAGGGTTAGTAAAAAAAACACCAAATGACAAAAGGAAACAGTCCCAAACACTGACAGTGGCAAGACTCCCTCAGAGCTGGAGGAAGAAACCTTGGAAAGAACCAGACTCACATGGGGGACCCATCCTCCTCTGGTCAACTAATTATAATAATAATAATGGTAGCAGCCAGTGAAGTCCATATAAACTTGATTGTTGTCAGTAGTGTAGGGCATCTGGAGCAGGTCACAGTAATTGATTGTTGGTGGGCAGCTTTTCTAAGGTGGCATCATGCAAATATAGTATTCAATCTTCCGTCAGCCATGGACGCTGACTCACTCACTCGGAAAAAGACAAATTTTTTTGTTTGGGTTTCTAGAGTACATGGATTACGAGACATATCAGAATGTGGCTATTGACTCTGGCAGAACTATCTAGAACAGCCTACCTAAAAGGAGAGAACCAGAAGGTAAACAGGCATGGGAGCTCCCTGAGACACTGGCATCCCTCTGCTCACCATCAACAAACCTGAGTGATCATGTGAGCAGCAGTATGACAAACCCAGCATCTCAGTTTACTATAACCAAAATGTACGATAACCAGGGCAAGCAACAACCAACGTTCCACTGTACTAGACATAACTGCCAAACTGAAAATATCCCACATTTTCATTTCTGAAACTTGGTCACGTTAAACAAATAAAGAAGGATGGAATGAAGGATGGAATGATTGCAGTATTCAGAAAAGAGGCACTTTGTGGTATAAAACTGACCATTGATGAAGGGCAAGAGGATGGCTACCATACAATTGTGCTTCAAGAGACAGTCAGCAGAAAGGTTACAAGGCTGTGGTTTCTTAAAAAGTGGCCAAAATTTAGATTTATCAAAATGAATTTTAGAAAGAACAAAGATCAAAGTAGAAA
The DNA here is from genome assembly GCA_036984385.1 of Crenuchus spilurus. Lineage (NCBI taxonomy): Eukaryota > Metazoa > Chordata > Actinopteri > Characiformes > Crenuchidae > Crenuchus > Crenuchus spilurus. The sequence goes on along the minus strand of BRDA01066766.1, from coordinate 9,982 downwards.
AAACCCTAAAAAAACCTGATGTGTTCTCTCTGAGTTGATGAAAATGATGGCAAGGTGAGAGCAGACTGACAGAAGGCACATTGCTTAAACATGGCAGACACAGGCCATACTTTTATCGGTTTATCTCATGCTGACAAGAAGGCTTAAGGGAATGAGAAATCTGGCATGAGCATGTCACTTAAGGACATTAAAACATCTCCGTCTGCTCTTTCTGCTCCTGGTGGAGCTCTCTCATCTGGATGGGATCCGCATCACAGACTCTTCTGCAACATTAGTTTCTACTTCATGTCGAATGCTTCTGGAGGTGTTTTAAATGGAGAAAAGCAGACGGAGATGAGAAAGAGCAAAGTAGCTTATCGGATTTGACAGACGGAGAGTGAAATGGGAAAATATGTCATACTCCTCCCAGCAGGGCTCCTCTTGCTCCTGTCTGGCCAATAATAATTTTATCCCAACAGTTTGTAAGATATTTCTCTTTCCTTAGGCCATAATGATGATGCGTATGTGTGTGTGAGAGTGTGTGTTATCTAGGTATCTGTCACTGTTTATATCTCTTTCTGCCAGTCTGGATCACTTAACTCTCTCACACCATCCCTCTAGTAGTGCCATCTAGTGGATTTAGCAACTCATTAGATTAATAAAAAAATATTTTTAATAAAGAAAAATTATTTTTGATAAAAACTAATTTAATTCTAAAAGCTCAACTGTCATATATTTGATATTCATCACATGTAAAGTGACATATTTAAGTTATTTTTCTTTTTAATGATGATGGCGATGTCCATGAAAATCAGAAATCCAAAATCTGACATTATTAGAAGTTTAAGTAAATTACTATTCAAATGGTATCAACATTAAAACAACAAAAAACATTTTACAATGTCATTATATGTATAATACATTTAAAACATATATCATTTTACCTTTTTGAATTAAATTCTGAACACAACTGAACTTTTTGATGATTTTCACATTTTTGGAGATGTACAGGTATAAATACGTGTAGACTATAGATGATGCCCAGACCTAAACTTTAAGAGCATTGGTACAGAAGCTGTGGATACAATGTGCAATTACAGTCCATGATGAATAAATTGTCTTAATAATTAAACTTGTTGATGAATCTGCGATGCTAAATTTCTCCTGGACATGCATAATTTTTAGAGGCACAGAGGACAAAAACTAACACAATGTGAAATGTTTGTCATTATTTTTTTATCTTCTCATGTTCAAACAGAAATGTGTGAATTTTGACAGCACTTAGACAGACATTTCTCCTGTCTGATGTATGTTTTCATGCCACTAAAGTTAAAAATAAAGTTTATAAGTGTTTTTTATTTACAGAGATGTGTGTAAGTCACAAAATCAATGTTATTTTGCTAGGGGTGGACCACATAATAATTATGTTATGTGAGAAAGGGGAGGGGAAAGTTGGGTTGACCAACTTGGCTGACGGAGCCTGGAGGAGAATGATGTAGCCCTTCTCCCTTTTAAATGACAGATGAGTTAGAAGAGAAGTCGATTCAAGAGAAATTATGGATAGTATGAAGAATTGAGAGGTGCTGGGGTGGTGATTGATGTGAAGTTTTCCTCACAGGGGTAGACAGAATGGAGGGGTTTATATAGGGCATGAATGAATGAAAGCCCACATTATGTGGTCCACCTCCCAAACTTCTGTTATTACATAACATCATTTTGGTTCTCCCTGACCTGTTTTTTGGTCCCACCTGTGCCATTCCATTTTAAAAGTCCTGGAATCACACCTGTTGCTGCTCATAAACAGTCAGGGCTGGATAATATTTGCAAAAGGAAGTTGTAGGTAAAAAGTACTCAAGTACTTATAAGTTTTTCTAAAGGAAACACAGAATGGTTGTGCAGCTAAAATGGACTTCCATGCAGTTCCAAGGCTGTTGCTAATATGATCTTAGCTGGTTGTTCTGGTGCTGCAAAGTGGATGCTAGATGGGTGCTACTGCGATGAGGTGATTGCTATGGTATTTGAGGCAATTGTCATGATGTTGTTTAGTGGTTGCTAGGGTGTTGCTGTCTTAATCAACAAAATAACTGCAATTACTATAAGCAGGACTGTAACGTTTCATATGTAGATGACACAACACAGAACAGGAAGGCTTTGCCCACTTTCATCAATCAAAAATGGATCCAGCAGTCACAGACTGACACTCAGCAGAACAAGGATGATGGAGCTGAAGATCTTAAAATGTAACCATCTGTCTCTTCAAACAAAAACTAGAACTGTGGTTCTCTGTGATTCTTTCTGGATGCGAAAGCTGGACAATAAAACAGCAAGACAAGAAGAATATTGATGTCTTTAAACTTTGTCCAAATTTCTCTCAATAGCCTCCGACACCAAAGAAAACAAAGAAATTGATCAAATGAAAGCTCAGCTTTCACTAGAAGCCCAGAAAACCAAACTGAAGATCTTATTTTGGACACAGGTGGCATGGTGGCTTAGTGGTTAGCACATTCGCCTCTCAGCGCTGAGGTCTTGGGTTCGAGTCTGCATCTGAGCGGAGTTTCCATGTTCTCCCCGTGTCTGCATGGGTTTCCTCCGGGGACTCCGGTTTCCTGGCACAGTCCAAAAACATGGATATCAGGTGGATTGGATACTCTAAAATTACCCTGGTGTGTATGAATGAATGAATGAATGTATGTGCGTGTGTATGCCCGGATATGGGTGGCACTCTGTCCTGGGTGATCCCCCTAGTGCTCGATGCAGTCCTCCAGGTGGACGGTAGCTTCCGGTTGAGAGTACGCTGTGCGCGACTGGCTGCCGCTTCTCACCGGTGTGTGTGTGTATGAAGTGTGTTGATTGTAAAGCGTCCTTGAGTGTCTAGAAAGGCGCTATATAAGTGTAATGTGTATATTATGAGAAGAACCAGTTCACCTGAGAAGACATTTATGCTGGAACAGTTGAAGGTAAAAGAGGAAGAAGAGCAGCAAGATGGATGGATGCAATCAGAGGAATCGAGAATGAGTCATTAAGAAACCTGAAGACCCAAACAGAAGACAGGATGTTGTGGAGAAACACCATCCATATGGTGAGAAATGAGAGGAAAATAAATGTGTGGTGTGTGTCCTTTCTGAAGCGGAGCGCTTTGATTGATCTGATTTGCCTAATTGGGCCAAGGCCTGACAGCAGGCATGTATACTCATATGTCGCTGATGTTTTGTTTGGGTGATTACACGCACCAAGGAGCAAAGCACTCTGAAATAAGCCAATCCAGATATAATTACAGACAAGACATTAAAGCGAGAGGGAAGGCGCTAGGGGCATCTGTTCCAGCTCAAGCTGCCATTGGGACCCATGAGGAGTTTGATGGTGATGAGTGAAATCTCAAGCAACTGAATAAATATTGTTAATCTTATAAACTTTTTATTTAAGGTTGATTTAATGAACCTTGTTAATAGTTAATAATTTTTGCTTCACTTTTCCGCATTTTTATGTATTTTTTTAATTTCCACGTTTTAATTCTCTATTCACTTACAAAAAATACCACGATACTACCATCATGCTAGTGTCCAAAAATCATTGTAAAAACAATGGGAAAATGTACCAATAGAGTAACAATAATATGAGCAATATATGACACTAATATGATGGTACTGTAAGGGTTGTATGCTTTGAGCCCAAGGACAAATGCTTTCTCTAGAAGACAGGGGTTATGTAATAATAATAATAATGTACAAAATTAAGAGACAAAATATTCAGGCATATCTCAAGACCTGACCACAATGTGACTGCCAAAGAGCATGAACTAATCAAGCTTATTCCAACAAATATTGATTTAAAAACTCTTATTTTAAAACATTAATGTTGTTTAAACATTTATGTGAACATTTAATGATAAATGTATCAACAGACATGCTCCAGAATTGCTTTCAATAAAACACATTAACTTACATCAAAAGTAAATAAATAACTGCCCTCTCCTTTAAAGTTATCATTGTGGAGCTTTGTTTTTAATTTGAGCAGCAATGATATTGTTAAAAAAGAGAAAACATGAGTACATTTTCATGTCTTTATTTAGATACTATAGTTTACATATAGTTTTTTTTTCACTTCAATGTTTGGTGAAATTAAATCATATAAAAACAGGTATGTAGACTTAATAGCTAATTGTGGTTTGTTGAATGTACTCAGACTGCATCGAGGGTCAACATCAGACCACCACCATCCTCTCCTGGATGCGGTAAATGCTGGAGGTGCTTTGTGAAAAATAAAAATAAAATTTTGAAGAAAGGGAGACAGATGAAGAAAGACAGAGAAATGGGGGAAGAGAAAGAGATGAAGAAAGACAGAGAAATGGAGGAAGAGAAAGAGATGAAGACACAGAAATGGAGGAAGAGAAAGAGATGAAGAAAAATAGACAGAAGTGGAAGAAAGACAGAGAAATAGAGAAAGAGGAACGTCTTTATACATACAAACCAACAAAGATAGAGACAGCAATAGAGAAAAGACCTTTCTACATGTACGAAACTCTGAAGAAAAAGAGAAAAATGGATAGAGAGAGCTGCTGAAGGACAAAGAGCTCATGAAAGGTACAGAAATGGAGAATGAGAGAGCTGATGAAAGAAAGGGAAGTGAAGATAGAGAGAGAGCTGTTGAAGGATAGACATCTGAAGAAACAAACAAGCAAATGAGGGAGGAGACACAGATTTTGGAGAAAGACGGAGAAATGGAGAAAGAGGGACGGTTTGACATGTACAAACCAACAACGCAAGAGAGAGAAATAGTGAAAATACGGATGAAGATGTTTGAAACTATGAAGAAAAAGAGAAAAATGGCTAAAGAGAGACAGCTGTTGAAGGACAGACAGATAGCTACAGAAATGGAGAAAGAGGAAGAGATGTTGAAGAAAGATAGAAGAAGAGAGAGAGATGTTGATGAAAGATATAGAGATGTAGAGATGGAGAAAGATGTAGAGATGGAGGAAGATGTAGAGATGGAGAAAGATGGAGAGATGGAGAAAGATGGAGAGATGGAGAGATAGAGGAAGCTGGAGAGATGGAGGAAGATGGAGAGATGGAGAAAGATGGAGAGATGGGGGAAGATGGAGAGATGGAGGAAGCTGGAGAGATGGAGGAAGATGGAGAGATGGGGGAAGATGTAGAGATGGAGGAAGATGGAGAGATGGAGGAAGAGAGGAAAAAAATAAGAATTAGGAATAGGCATTGAAGTTAATAAAAATTTGCTAAAGTGGATAGAGAAATTTATAGCATATTATGTAATGTTGATGTTGCCTGATGACTGTGAAGTGGGCTAAAACTGTATGACTACTAGGGGTGCAGGAAAAATCGCTTCGAGCTCAAATCGCATTTCTAACATTGAACGATTCAGAATCAATTCTCGTTTTAAAAAAATTAATTTTTGGTCCGTAACTCCAAAACAATTTTTTTAACGATTAGATCTTTTGGGAATTGATGGAGGGGAAGTATTCCTACGTTTTTAAATTTAAATAGTGTTTCTAGGTCAAAGTATACGGGTTTTACATGAGTTTGTTTGGAGAAAAAACGAATTAAGGCAATTTTCACTGAAAGCTAGAGTGGTGATGACATCACACAGTCTAGCCAGGCCCTATTAAAATGAATGGAGAGATTTGAAAGAGTGATAGAAAGAGAGGGATGAGTGCAATCTGTCCATACTTGGACGAGGGGCCCTTCTCCTCCATGCTGAATTTTGTGTTTGTAGCTCAAACATTGTGACTTCTAGAGGCGTTTAAAATTCAAAATGACAAAAGTTTACGGACACATTTTGCTAAAATCCAATGGGACCAAAAACCGGTGTTTGGACAAGGATTTTCCGAAATCCGTAACTCCGATCGCTCCAAAAAGCACAAGCAACCTCGTCGGCTATAGATCCGACGACCCTGCTGAGTTTCGTGGTTCCACGTTAAAAGCCCTAGGAGGAGTAGGTGTTGACGTTTTGGTGAATAGAATAATAATAATAAGGTACCCAAGGCGGTTGCTATGGCACCCAAGGCAGTTGCTATGGCACCCAAGGCAGTTGCTAAGGCACCCAAGTTGGTTGCAATGCACCCAAGGCGGTTGCAATGGCACCCAAGGTGGTTGCTATGGCATCAAAGGCGGTTGCTATGGATCACAAGGCGGTTGCTATGGAACACAAGGCGGTTGCTATGGATCACAAGGCGGTTGCTATGGAACACAAGGCGGTTGCTATGCTGTGGCCAGGCACCTTTTGTGTGAGATCTGGCAACCTTGGCTTTAAAGGTCAAGGTCGTTAAGAGGTGGCAGTTGGGACTACTATTGCCCTGTCAGAAGTGTGTATGTGACAGAGACAGACAGAGAGAAATCCTTGAAAATGCTTGAATTACACCCTCGAAACACACACCCATTACTTAGAAAATATTTAACCTATTGGTAAACTGTGAAGTTTGTTTGAGAGAGGACCCTTTGCCCATCATTGTGGTATAAAATTATGTAGATAGATGAAGGGGTCTCTGATTTACGACGAGTTAAATACAAATGAGAAATTGTGAAAAGCCAAATCTGATTTACTAAAATTAACATGGGAGTGAATGAGAGAGTTTTGGGGTCCTACTGCCGAATAAAGGTCCGTAACTCCAAAACTATTTTTCGTAACGATTAGTTCTTTTGGAAATTCACAGAGGGGAAGTATTCCTACGTTTCTAAATTTAAATGGTCTTTCTAGGTCAAAGTATACAGGTTTTACAAGAGTTTGTTCGGAGAAAAACTGCATTATTCGAATTGTCACTTAAAGTTAGTGTGTGGATGATGTCACCCACTCTAGCCAGGCCCTATTCAAATGAATGGAGAGATTTGAAAGAGTGATAGAAAGCGAGGGATGAGTGCCATCTGTCCGTAAATGGACAAGAAGCTTCTCGTCCCTTGTCAATTTCGTGTTTGTAGCTCGAAAATTGTGACTTCTACAGCTGTTTAAAATTCGTTGACAAAAGTTTACGGACACATTTTGCTGGAATCCAATGGGACCAAAAAACGCTGTTTGGACAAGGATTTCCAAAAAAAGCACAAGCAACCTGGTCGGCTATAGGTCCGACGATGCTGTTGAGTTTCGTGGTTCCACGTTAAAAACCCTAGGAGGAGTAGTTGTTCAAATTTTGCGAATAGAATAATAATAAGAAGAAGATTACGAATAACAGTAAATTGGCTTTTTCAAGTCCAATTTAATTAGACACAAAAAAGAAACCTAACATTGCCACAATGTTTGGAGATTAACTGAAGGCTCAAGTATCAGGGATAATCAGGATTTGAAAGTTAAATGACAATAAGCATTAGAAGAAGAATAATAATAAGATAAGCGTTTTAAACTTGTTGATGAGGAGGATCCCAAAAATTGCACCTTGGTGCTTTGAGTTGTCGTAGCAGCCTGGATATCGGCTGGTCCAACGAACACGAAAAAAACCTTTAGGAACAGGTTTGTCGCAAAAAACCAGGGTAACCTAAGGTCG